>RJWM01009707.1:0-66761 GCA_004363535.1 Dasyprocta punctata | reverse complement strand
GGGATTGAACTCACAACCTCGCGCCTGCCAGGGCAGGCGCTTAAGGCACAGAGCCAAACTCCCAGCCCTGGTTTTTTGAGGCAGGGTCGCACTATGTAGCTCAGGCCGGCCTTAGAGTAATTTAAATAAATAATTCCAACATGTGCTTGGAGAACTACCTAATGTGTTATTTTATAGATATAAACACTGATGCTAATAGAATTTTTTTTGCATTGCTTTTGTTTTGTCACTAGGATCTCAACTTGCTTTTACAATTTCAAATGTCACGTATGAATGAAGCCTACTCACCCCCTGTCCTTGCCGTGTCAAAACTGCCTTCTACACTGCTCTTGCAGGCATGTTACCTGAAATCTCTCCCTGATCAGATAGTGACTTTATGAGGAAGACCTGGCTATATGAATCATTGTATTTAAACCAGAAGTAAAGGAAGGGAAGGCAAGAGGAAAAAAGACAAGAAAAGGGAACTTATTGCATCATTAAGTGGACAAACTTTACTTTTGACATGACTGGAACCGAAGGTTCAAACACTGTATCATCAGCTCCCTGTTTGTGTCTTTTCCTCTTTGCCCCAATTCTGTCTCATCATCACTCAGATTTGATACATTGGATTTTAGCAGACTCTGCATGTACCAGGAAGAATAGCCACTCCAAAATTTTGCTCTGAAAGTAGAAGTCCCAGAAAAATTAAGTTATGCTGAGTGTCTCAACTTCCATGTATGCTTATACTATCTGCAAAAGTTACATGCCCGTGTGTATCAGTCACCTCCAGTTGCTACAGTAAAATGCCCCAGTCTGGGCGTCCTAAACAATAAATATTTATTTTCTCACAGTCCTAGAGGAATTAATTGTAAGATTTATAAGTATGACTGCATTTTGGTAAAATCTTCCTTGCTTATAGGCACCCAGCTTCTCATGGCCTGGCATGCCTGTGTCAGTTCTATTCCTTGATCTGATTGTAGTTGCTACAATTTTTGTCTTAAATATATTTATCCTTGTGTTTTCTGTGTGTGTTTTACCTTACAATAAAAAGATAAATGATTGCTGACTCATTTGATTGGTGGTTTCTAATCAGGAACCACAATTCTCATTGCATTACCCACAGCTACTCTATCCCCAAGGCTGGGATTGATAATTTGAAAGTTATAAGTATCTTACAAAACAAGTAAAGAACAAATAAGAACAAAAGTCACTCGACTGCCAATGGAGTTATGTGATAATGAAAAGATATGATGCTAATCCAAAGTATCCATGCAATAATGAGATTGTTGAGCAGTTAACTTAGATATATTAAGTGGGGATCTAGAAATATTTGATTCTTTATATTAATGGTGGAAGCAAAAGAAAAATGAGAATTATTATTTAGCTTTCTTTATTGAAACACAAATTTATTAGTTATATGATTCACAGGTTAAATATATAAAACAAATTGGGAAGAGATAAAGGTCATGACCTAATGTAAACAAATTGTCTCAGACACTAAGGGTTGGTTTGAATGAAATAGTTAAGTGGTTAATTTAAGTCCACATTTTAAGGGCTGAATCTCATTTTGAGGTAGGTATTTGGAAATCATCAGTGTATGGATCATTGCTGAATCCATTCAATGAAGATGATATGGGGTATGAAACAGTGAGGAGGAGACATTTGAAGATTAAGAGCACTTAACATTCAAGAGTTGGCCAAAGTGGTGGTGGTGGGGAACACTAAAATAAAGAAATAAAAATGATGTAAAAAAATCAAGTAACTTAATTTTCGGGTAACAAAGAAAAATAAAATCTTGTAAGTGAAAATAAAATCTAGTTAAACAGTCAGAGAGCTCAGTTAAATATTAGCATGTTTTTGATGGAAACATGAAAATTGTTTTTATTGTGTCCCAGTATTATGAAAAGGAAAGCAGGCAAATGTCACTTGTATTGAGAGGATGGTGACATAAAGCCTGAGTATCTGTCAGGCCTACTGTATGGACAGTGAGGTCAACCAAAATGATTCTAGAATATTAGGTAGGAAAGTCACTCATCCAATACTAAAATAATTGATACATAGGAGAAGACAATTGGAAGAAAAACATATCCCTGCTCACCCAACTTCCTCTTCATTCTCCTACAGCTCTCAATTTAAGCCTCACTTCTTTAGGGAAATCTCACCTGATCCCTACAAAACTAAGTGAGCCATCACCTAGAAGTCATTTAAAGCATCTCTATTAGTTATTTCAGTCTGTCCCTGAATAACTCTACAATGGAATAAAACAGTTGGCTTTCTCTCCATGTGACACAAACTCTTTTAGCCCTGTAATTGGCACATAAAATTTTCTTCAATAAATAAAAAAAGAAGTGTGGGAGAAATCAAGAAAGCTCTGGGGATACTCAAGATTAGAGGAGTACCAATGTAGAACAGACTGTAACTTCTGGTTCCTCTGTTATAAGCCCAACAATGCCACGATTGCTGATGCTTCTGGACATGCCCCTTTTTCTAGAGCTATGAAATTTAAACATTTCTATGGAAAATGGATCTGGTAAAACTTCAAGGCTCAAGCAAATTAGTATGATTGAAAAATTCAAAAGTACACTTGGTTAAGAAAGTACAACTTGTTCAAGTTATTAAACTTTATAGTGTACTTAATATTTTATACATTAAGCAAGCTATCAGAAACAAAAGTAAGAAAAAACATTTTTAGTTGTATTATTTGATTGTTAGAGAAAGGATTTGGGGCATAAAAGTAGGAAGAAAATAGAAAATGGATAAATAATGTAACATGATAAATATCTAGAAAGAAAGAATATTGTCGTTTGTGATATGAAAGTAGATACAACAATATTTATTGATGTTCTATAATCTACTGTGCCCCAATATTACGTATTTTCACTGTAAAAAATGACTTCTTTATTTCTCATGTTAGTCTTCTCAGGTAGGCATTATTATCCAGGAGAAAAAGAATTAGAGAGCTTGTAATTTCTTTAAGCTGTTAAATGTGTGCTACTGAGATTCAAATCCATGGGCCCTCACCCAGTTGAGTACAAAAAAAGTACTCTGAAAATACTATGAGTCCTTACTTTCCAGAATTTGGGATGAAGAGTAATTTCTGGAAATATCTTATCATGGTTACCTATATATTATATAAATATATATGATACACATACTCATATCCACATACATAGATGCATAGGAAACTCTCTAGATGTCATATGTTGAAATCTGAATTGAACAGGTTCTAGGATTATTCTACACGGAGTTGGCAGTGCTAGATAGATTTAGAGTACTATTTTCAGAATTGAGTCTGGGTGAAATAATTTATGACAAGAGATTGCATTTTCAGGTTTTATGGAATTGATCAAAGGTCATAAAATAATTTGAAGATCTGATCTCATGACAGGGCAGTATCCTTTATTTATAGAATACATAGATGGAATTTCTTTCCTATTTCAACTCTATGTACCATAGGCAGGAAAAAAGTTTGAGGCTAGTGAATTATATTTTCAGGAAAATAGCAAAATTTCAAATCATTAGGAATTCCAAATTTAGATTTAAATGTGATTTAAATGCAAAAGTATCTTTTTTAGGATTATAACATTTTAGTGTATGTGTTATGTTACCTGCTACTTGGGTAAGTAATGAAAGAGATAGCTCTAAACTTACGTAAAATTAATTATATGTCTTGACAAACTTAACTTTATTTGTAGCATATTTGATTATATATATATATATATATATATATTTATTTATATTTGGGATAACATTTTAATTCAATTGTTTTTGTAAGAACAAGCTACTGAAAAGTTTTGGAGGTTCACAATGTCCTGGGCTCTTTTACTGTGTAGAGACTTCCCCTTTGACACTTAAAGACAGACAAGTTGACTCACTAATGGGATCACCAGTTCTGGTTTTTCAGCGTTGTTTTGGAGGTCACCAGGTTACAGAATTCGATTTCCTTCATGTCATTCTCAGTCTATCAGTCCCCACATGGACTAACTCCTTGTTATGCTGTTCTAGACTTTTTTGTTTTCCTTTCAGTGAGTCAAGAAGGAGAGATGCTACTTAGAAAAGTTGGCTTAGTGAATGTTTTTATGTTTATGTTAGTTATAATAAGAATCACAGAATAATAACTGCATTTTTAAAAGAATATAAGAAAATAATAAAACACAGATTTTATGTTTATCCTATATATCAATGTTTTATCTTCAGGTTTTAATAGCACTCCTCATAACTGCCTTTAGTCATAAGAATACATTAATGACATTTTCTCATTTTACTGACTGCTGTATTAAAGTATGTAGTAATCACCTATTATGTGAAATATACTATGTCTAAGTTCACTTTAAAGCCAAGACATGAGACACGTACTTAAGAATGACTAACTTCAATTTATGAGGCAAGGAATGAAAAAGAAGAAAGCTCCCTTTGTAGACAATTCACAGAGTTTCAATATCTAAAGAATAGGCATAAGGAATAGTAGAAATCTCATAAGCGAGATAAATCAAACCCACACGTGTAAATACCGTATTGTCTCCCTAGTGTAAGAAATGGAAAAGTATATATGATTCAAAATGTATAATAAATACTATGGAAGGGTAAAAAACAGCTCAAAGAGCAAAAATAATCGGGAAGGGAATAGGCAGAAAGAGAAAAGGGAAGAGGAAAAGATATAAACCTGTATATATGTATATGTAAGATAACTAAAAAGAACACTGCTGTATGTATTCGTTATTGAGAAAGAACAATTAATACCCATATGATTAGATCGATCTTGCATGTCTATATCTGTTAATGTAAGAAACCATTTTAAAGATAACGATGCACAATATTGCAACCATTGTCAAGCTTCTATCTTCCGGTTGTGTAAACCTGCAATGTTGTGTATTTACTCTAGTCGTTTGCTTGTCTCTTTTGCTTGTTGTTTTTACTATATATGTCGTCTTTTTTTGTTGTTGTTGTTGTTTTTGTTTGTTTTGTTTTTCTTCGCTCAAATAAAAAAAAAAACTCAAAAATGACAGGAAGCGAATTTGTATATATTCCCTAAATAGAAAACCTAAAAAAAAAAAAAAAGGAATAGTAGAAATCTACGTACAGAGAGTAATGAACTGCATCTCTGAGGACTGGTTCAGTGCTTCACGTGTTCAGAACATTGGGTAATAGAATGGGAGTAGGGGTAGATTTACAGTGAAGATCAGAGATGAGAGGAGGGCTATAATTGGACACATTTCTTTTGGTAGAAATTACATCTCCTTGTCTTACCCCTAAAAGTAACTAAATAGCAGCTATGTCATTAATATATGCATTCAAAATAAATTTCCCCAGAGCTTGTACTTGTAAAGTATTTTACTGCTTGCTTAAAGACTAACTCAAGTGCACCAAAGAATATACATCTCAGGAAAATTATTTCAAAAACTCTTTAAAAATACTTGTTGACTCAGTCTATTCAGATAAATAAATACATAGCATATTTCATTTATTTTTACTTTTAGTTTTTAATTTTATAACACTTATCAAGGTCATTTTTAGTTTTCTTACAAGATGTTGAGATATATTGAATTGGTGATTTCAGATATGATTGGTTTGGGAAGGTCCATTCTAAAGTATAAAAATACATATAATGTTTTGCTGACATGGTTAAGTGAGTTACAGAGTCTCAAATCTTTCTTATTCTTCATCTATCCCTTCATCGCTGAGGTCAGCTGGCCGATTGTGTGATTGAAATCAGAGAAACCTCAGGTAATATATATTTGGAGGCTGGTGTTTTATTTAACCCTGGATGATTCAATCTTATATGAGTTGGTTAGATGACAATCACTGAACCATGAAATTCCATGTATCTCTGTGGCTATTGTTTTATAAATAAAATCATTGAAGAGAGTTTCATTATAGTAAGAGCCACTATGTAAGATATCTCAGAAAAAATAATTTGATGTACCATATACAGGAAACCTTTATTTTTAAAAAAATAAACAAAAATTAAAAAACTCATTTATATTCATTCTAATTTATAAAATAAGTTTCTGATATCACTTTAATACTTATCTTATAGAAACATGAGGTAGAACAAAATATTCCTCTGAACCACATGGAAAACTTTAAAGCCACATTGAATATTCGTCTCATTAGCAAATGATGTCATGAGGCTCACAGCATATGATCCTTTGTTTTAGAACGTTTTGATAATAGAGAAGAAATAATAGTAATTCAAAGTGTTGAGGTTTGGATAAGACTGATATAATATTTGGAATGAATGTGACTTAAAAATGAACTCAAGGTACAAAGACAAATTATCTGTACTTTATCTGTTGTAATATTCAGATAAAGAGATTAAATGGAATTTTGTTTTTGGAAAACGTGACCAAGCCATTTTAATAAGTGAAATAGAGGGAAGAAGAAAGGAAGAAACAAAAGAAGGCACAAAAAAGTGAACATGAACATACTGATTAGTTAGACCACAGGGAGATGTGGACATTTGTGCATCTTCCTCTAGGGTGCAACAGTGAAAGAAAAAATAAGGCAAAATGTGTCAGAGTTGATTTGTTTTACACAGAAATGCCAGATGAATTTATAATGAGTCTAAAATACAGAAGCAGTGAAAAAGTATTACACTAAGAAAGAAAAAAGAAGATGGCTGTGGGAAAACAGACAGAAAATAAGGACTAGTCAGTGTGGCTCAGACAGTTTGTCTCACGCTCCAAGACCTGAATACACAAAGGAGCCAAATTAGAAATGAACCAGGTGAAAGAAACAGCTCATTGTAAATTGGAGATTGTCAGTTTGCCTAAAGGTAACAAAATTAAAGTATTCTAGCTTTCTTGTTTTACAACCATTTGACTTATTTTATGAAGACTGACACCAATGTTCTTGGTTATGGTATATATATATATATATATATATATATATATACCACTTAAATTGCATGCAAAGCAAAGTAACAAATAATGAAACCTTCTGCTTTCTGAGAGAGGAATCATTTTGATCTAAATATGAACACCAAAAGATTTGAAAAGTTTTTCCAATTATATATATATATATATATATATATCTTTTTTGGCTAGATTGGCTTACTGTGATGTCTTTTAGGAATTCATGACTTTTTGGAATACTTTTTGTCAATTGACATAACCTTCAGCTTGTTCAGATACCAGAGCCATATATTTAACAAACATAATTGGTTTGAATTAGACAGAATATAAATGAAGAATTTATGGTTATTCCTAGATGCTTGAATAAATTAATAGAAATTCAGCAACAAAGAATGTTTCTAAACAGAAAGTGGCCAGTACTTAGGGTGTGGAGCCTTCTGTTTTGGGATCTTTCAGCATATCAACAGTGGCTAATGCTAGTGACTCACTGCGTCAAACTAGGAGAACACCAACTTTTATTATTTTTGTGAAATAAGGAATCTCATGAATGAGAGCAGTATAGTTTCTTATTTTCCACTGAATGATATATTGCAAAAAAAGAAGTTTCCTATAACCATCTATTCTCACTGGTACTTTTTAGTACTCATGGTGCACGATGTCTTATCCCTTGAGTGAGTCTTTCTGGTTTTCTGAGGGTAAGACTGGCATCTTGCTTTTGAAGATTCCAAGTTGTCTACCCTTTCCACACCAGAGGGCGATATAGGCAGGATTTGATCATTACTTGCCATTTATTAAAGCAATTAGTACATTTATTTACTCATTCTACAAATATTTCTTGAGAACTTGGTATGCACCTGGATAGTTAGGAGAGAAAACACAAACTGTAGCACATTCTCTATCTTAAAGCAAATCAAAATCAAAGAAAAATGCAGTCATCATAAAGACAAAATAAAGGAAATATGGAGAAAGAACTAATGAGCAATTTCGAGGAAAAAAGAAAGAGAGAACAGTGTTCCTAGAAAAGGAGTCACTCTTTTTATGAGTCTTAGAAAGCAAGTAAAAGGTTAAAATTGACTAATAAAAAGTATAGTTTTAGGATGAAGTAAGAATTAGTGTTTAGAATGGAATTTCCTAAAGGAGTATATTGCATTCATTATTACATTTAGAAAATATATATGAAGCAACTGTTACATTGCTTCATTGGGCCTGGGAACCAACATGAACAGAAAATATCAACAACAGCATAAGAACCAAAACATTTATCCTGTATAGAACTGTCACTTTTGTGGGGAGACAGGGAATATGAAAGTAATTTCAATATAACATAACTGATAAAATGTATAGTGTATGGCAGATACTGTGTTGAGGTTTTACTTCAAATTACTAATTCAAATTTTGCAATACATTTCCATTATTTAGTAACCTGGAAAACAGTGATGTACAACTAATAAAAGAGTAGCTGGTCCTCATATCTATGTAGCTTAGCTTTGAGTTGGTGCTTTCAAATACTGTAATATGTTGCCTACCAAAATAAGTAAACAAATATGTGACATAACCACAGATATTAGTGCCATAAGGAAACAGAAAGTTATAAACAGAGTAAATGGGGCAATGTGTTTTTCCAGAAGGGCAAAGGAGACATACAGTGTCAGTATGTTGCACACCCCTCAAGGGTTTGACTACTGCATTAGGATCAGATGAACCTCCAGCTGTTGATACCTGCACGGTGGACATTTTCCAAAGCCAAGGTGACAGTTGCTCTGGCCTCAAACCTCACTGGAATGAAGGGGTGGAGAATTCACGTGTGGCAAAAAATTTGTCCATCAGTGGTTCTGGTGACATGGTTCTGAACATCCTCTATTTCTTCAGCCCTCTTGTAAGATCTCTTTAAAGCATGCTTGCAACCATTTTCCAGAGTTTTTCTCCTGGATTGAATTGCATTAGCCCACATTGGTGACTGACATAATTACATGTTCTTTGTCGGCTCTGTTTATTTGCTGTGTCACTGGATTCCTCTTGACCAGTGTTTCCTTTGACCACCCCCCCCACCAGGCCCTTTGGCCCTATTTATATTCATATTCTACTCTTAGTGTTTGGTTTTGAGAAAACCTAAACAAAGAAAGAATAGCTAGTCAGTAAATAGGCCTCGGAGAGAAACAGGAAAAATAGTTTAGGTGGAGGAAGATATATCTGATGAAGACCGGCCAGAGAAAGCTTAGCAAGAAGTCTACTGTGGTTAGCTAGAGGGGAGTGAGATCTAGCAGTGAGGAGGAAACCAGCTCTTCAGGTAGGTGGGGACCAGGCAAGAGGGATACAACCAGAAGACAACTAGCCAGGCTTCCTGGTAAGCAGTGACACGGGTTCCAGGAGGAGAAAATTCAGAGCCTCCCCCCGGGCGTGGGCTGAGAATCAAACCTGCCCCCCATGAGCAACCTGCTGGTTCCAACGAAGGGCTAAATTGATCACAACTAAGGTACATAAAGCAACTAAATGCTTATATTGTTTGGTTGGTTTTGCAGGCCTGGGGCCGTCAGTCTGAGCATCTCTTGGGAGGATGACAGTATGCAATGTAGCAAATACGGGGGATTTCCTTCTGTCTTGTCTTAGAGGCCTAATATTGTTCTCATTGTTTTGCTTTGTTTTGCTTAATTGTTTTGCTTTATTCAATATTCTATTTGGATTAGTTTTATTCTGATGAAATGGACATTGTGAAGATACCAAGATATACTATAGTAGCTATTGTTTTCCTAGTATCTAGCTTTGAAGTTACATACCAGTGCTACTGCTTTTTTTGATTGACTTTGTTCTATTTTGTTAGATTTTACTATCTTTATTTTATTTATTTATTTATTTGTTTGTTTCTTGTGGCACCTGGGATTGAACTCACAATCTTGCACCTGCCAGGCAGGCACTTAAATCACTGAGCCAAACTCCTGATTTTACTATCTTTAAAAAGAAAAAAAAAAAAAAAAAGAATGGTGTATTGTTCTATAGGAAAGAGGAACAAATAAAATAACTGATGCAAAATTAACTTTAAAACTGACTTTGGAGAAGAATCTAACCTAGCTGTTTGTTTTTGTGAATAAGAAAAATGAGACCCAAGAGGTTTAAATGTCTTACCCCAGAAACCTTGATAAGAACAAAAAAAAAGGACCAGGGATTTAGCTCAGCAGGAGAAACACCTGCCTGGCAAGTGCAAAGTCTTGAGTTCAATCCCTGGTACTGGAAAAAAAAAAAAAACACAAAAAGGCAGGTCTTCAGTCCAAATATGAATCCCAAATTTCTCTCATCCCTATCCACTCATAGAGGAGTCCTGTCCACTCTAGAAGCTTCATGATAGGTAATATAACAAATAAATGAGAAATAATAATGCCAAGATTGTGTCTCATTAGAATGTTCCAGAAATACCTGTTTTGGTAACCACTGCTTCCTCAAGTTCACTCCTTCAAGCTTCTACCATGTAAGATATAGAAGCTCTTTCCACTTTCTCCAGCAAGGGATGAGTGGGCAGAGTTGCAGGTGCTGTCTATCCTGCTGTGGGCACAGGCAAAGCAGGTCTGGAAGTCAGGCCAACTTTTACATGGGCATCTGCATTCAGGAATTTCTGCTCTCTGGGCTCCCTATCTCAAACCCTGTCATTAATGTGAATTCTAACACCTGCCAGTAAATGGGTACTTCATGCCACTAGGTAACTCAATCATTAGCTCAAACCACTTGATCCAAATAATAAGCTTGGTGTATTGAATTACTGTGCAACTCTCTTTTCTAAGACAAAGCAATCTGCATGGTGGCATACTTTCAGTTTCCTGCCTAAGACAAGATGAATTCCAGCAATGCCAATGGGAGGGATTGAATCATTTATTAAGTGCAGTCTTGGACAGGTGTCTCAAATGTCAATTCTAGGATTTAATCTAAACTAATCTTCAGAAAAGTTAGATTTAATGGAAATGAAAACCCAATGGGATTCTCTGTGCAGGTAGCTGGATGCTTAAATTCAAATACCGCTGTTAATGACAATCTTCTAAATAAACTCTCGACTTGGCTGTTATTCTTCTGGGTTCTGAGGTAGGAAGTGTTTGGAACACTGATATTGGCTCATTGGCAAGCAGGATTTACACAAAACGAGTTGTTTTTCTTTATTCCTGATCCTGTCATATAGCCAACTATTTCAAATAAAGCTATTTGGTCACATGCAAGATCAAGTCAGCACTTTTGGCCCCTGTAAGTGGCCCTACAGCCTCAGTATATACAGGATGTCCTCATAACTGCTGTAAAACCAGAAGTCACACTTTGAAAGTGATAAGGAAAAACTACCTAAATGGCTAACACAAATCATATCTAAATATTGACAAGACACACAATTTAAAAAATAGGAGTTATCTATCACTGAATACAATTTGAAACATAAGCTATGGTATTTTTCTTTTCTTCAAGATACTATATCGCCTTCAAAATAATACAAATATTTCAGTTGAAGCTTAAATTTTCTGATACAAACACACTAACACATTCACTAATTAAAAAAATTGGCCTTCAATGGCCCATAAATAAATTAAAAATGACACAAAGAGATGCTGAAAAAGTACCCATGATATATTCTGTGGAGGTATTAATTAGTTTAGAGATGGTATTCTGGCATTCTTTGCAGTGTTTCTTATAGCACTGGAAATACCTTGATCTCCTATTTACTTTTTAATATTAGAGAGAAAATTTACTTTTTAAAATTAGAGAAAGTTGTTACACAAAAACAACTGTTTCTAATGACCTATTCTGTAGTATAAAGGAAAAAGACTAAAGAAAATAATCCTCACCAAGAAGTTCAGGTAAGAAGTGTATAGAGCAGTTGAAATATTTTTTTAAATAGTATGTTCAGATAAAGAAACAACTTTGGTAAAAGAATATGAAATGAAACAGTGAGGCCCAAGAAGTGATCAGATAAATTTTTCTAAGCTCTGCCAATATTAATAGCGTTTTCGTTTCCTTCTTTCCTACCTTCCTCTACTTATTTTTTCTCCCTTGATTCCCCTTTACTTTCTTTCCCTTTCTTTCTGAAATTTCAGATATAAACTATTCTATAAAACATTTTATCATCCAAAATGGAAATTGTTACATTTCTTTAAATTTTTATTTTTTGGTGTCGGGGATTGAACTCATAACCTCACATCTACCAGGCAGGGGCTTACACCACTGAGCTAAACCTCTGGCCTGGTAAAATTTTTGTGTAAAGACTGAAATAGCAAATTTTTTCAGCTTGGCAGACTTTATGATCTCGATTGCAACAACTCACTCCATAAGCAGCCACAGGCTATTGTAAATAGTGGGTGTGGCCATGTTCCAATAAAACTTTACTTACTTAAGTAGGTATCAAGTGGGATTCATTCTGAGTGGTGCAATTTGTCATTCCTCATTTTACACATATTTACCCCAATACTGTTCTTTTTCCATGATCATATTTTCAGTTTCAGAAATTAAATGATAGATGCATTTATTATACTCATTTCAGCTGGTAACGTATTCAGTGATTCATGTATATGTTCTCATCTAATCCTGAGGACGACATTCTAAGCTTGGTATAATTATACATTTTATAGAGACAGTAAACTATAAAAATGGAGGTTTGGCTCATGGAAGACCTTGCTGATTACCTACCCACAAAGCACATCTTGGCTCTTTCTTATTAATATGCATATTTTACTTAGAAGTCAGATGTCATTGAGCTCAGGGAGCAGTTGATCCTTCTCTGACTGTGAGTATTAATATGTTTTTTATTGGTTTGTTTTGAATTCATCTCAGTGATTCCCTTTCAATCACCACTTCACTTTACATTTTTTGCATATAGGCAGGGACATTGACTGTGTCTTGACTTGTTAGATAAAAGAGGAAGCTTGCCTAACAGCTGTTTGAGAATGTTTCTCACCATGGTAAAGGAAAATTATACAGGGAATGTCTCTCCCTATCATCACCTTCCTTTTTTGGATAGGGTCATGTGAGAACACCATGTTTGGAATTGCTGTAGATATTTGTCAACTGTGAGAGAAAAGCCAAGGCAACCTCAGAAAGAAGAAATTGCCTGACATGCTTGAGGCACGAATTAAAACCAGGAGAATCTATCTTTAGGAATCTGTTGAGTGCAACAATATACTTAAAATGTAGGCTGATTTTTTAGTCAAATATTTTTTAGTTTCACCCAAAGGTGTTTGAATTTGTATCTAAGAATGTTAATATCCTTTTGCCCAATATCAAAGACATATATAAGGACCAGACCTACATACTTTCTTACATTGCCTCCAAAATTTCTGAACAAGACTTGAGAAAATCTTTACTCATAACCAAGCAAAGATTCAGGCAAATATATATCTGTTTGCTCAAATTTGGGGAAAATATTTAATCTCATGATGAAATTATTCAATAATTTATGACTAGGAGAATACAATGTATAAAATACATTATTTTGTAAAGTAAAAAGGTCTCTTTAGAAAATAGCATTCTAAAACATTAATGAAACTGTGTCCTTACCAAGAACTAAATGTAAAAAATTATTTCTGTAGTTTTAGGAATATCAACTGTGAAAAAAGTATAGTACAAAATAATAGATAGTCCTTCTAAAGTATCTACTAAGTCTTGTTATCCTCAAATAATTGAAATTACTGAAGCACAACTCATATAGTGCATAATGATTTGGAGATGAAATAATCAGTAATTGGAAAAATTATAAATGTAGGTATGTGGAACCATGTGGCTATAGAAAAGCAGAAGGTGGAGAGGGGTGTATCATTTATCATAATGAGAGCAAAAAGAAAATATTCTTGGTACTTAAAATCATTCCATTCCATTCATTCTCACCAGAATATTCTTTCTTTAAATACGATGGTGTTTTACTATGTTGAATTTTAAGTCAAATGATTTGTCCCTAAGATTCTAAATTGAGAAGGAATATGCAGAGATTCTGGACTACACCTATTAAGCCAAAAGAAGAAAGTAAAATGCAGAAGAGTTCAGAAGGAAACATGAATAAAGCTAGGTTAATTTTGGAGATTATTAACAACTCGTCTTTATTCCTAAGCTAAGTTTCATACGTAACTAAATCAAAATAGTCTTGTTTTTTGGATGCCATTCCTTTTGAAAGTAGATTGCATCTTATGCTTGCTTAATGCCATTAGATTTTTTTTTTTTTTTGGACATTTGGGTGTGGGAGGGACAATAAGCATTTGCAACAGAATCTTCATCCTGTGACTTTTCCAGTACCATCTGGATTCCTGCATATTTTCTACATGCCTATTCAGAAAGAGAATTAGATTTTTTAAAAAAATAGATAAAAGGATGTAAACATGCAAAGGAAAATGAAGCGCTCCTTGCTCATCTCCCTCGATCGAGCTGCTGCCTGATTAAAATACTAATATATGGCAACTGGTCTGTGATGTCCAGGCCGAGACATGAGAGCTTTGGCATGATCAAATGAATGTATCATTTCGGCCTCCCTCTGTCAGCAGTAACTGAACAATCCAGCCTGGTGATTGGAAGAGCAAATTTTCTTTGTCCTCCACATGCTGTATTTATCCTTCACGAATATCCACACAACTCACCAGGGATTTGGCCGAGAGAGTAGGATCACTCCTTGCAGAAAAATTGGTTATAAATCTGGGAGGCTTTGTGTAAGATATAAAAGCTGCCTTCACAATTTGCCGGAGGAGGTGTGTATAGCCAGGAGTAAGGAGATTATGTAAACTACGGAGGAGGACTGGGGAGCTCTGAGTCAGGATACCCTCTGAAAATTCACTTAGAAACAGAGAATTACAGGTTCAGAGTACCCTCTGCATGTGTAACTTTTGCCTTTTCCCCTGGAAGTCACGGAGGAGGATTGCATGAACTCCGTTTTCTCTTGCAACATGGTAGATTTAAAGGAATGTTTTTATCTCTAATTCAGACAGCATATTTTAAAGGCCAGTTTCTTTTACATTTACCTTAAGTGTTGTTCCATGATATATATACATATATATATACATATATATATATGTGTGTGTGTATATATATATATATATATAATCTCTTGCAACACTTGTGAAAATATGCTTTAGAAACAGATTTGAGAGATAAGATTTTAGATTACTAACGTTCAGAGAAATAACCTTCATTTATGTCACCCAGGATGCTCATTTTGAAATATTAAATCCCTGGCTGCCCACCTCTACTTACCTATAGAGTCTTGGAAGGCCTTGGTGTGGTTCCCATGAATCTGCTGTTGTACTGAATTCTCAGGCGACTGTGGTACTCACTAACACTTGGGCAGCACTGTTACAGGAAGTTACGAAGAAGACAGATGACATAGTGAAAACGAAGGTGCCCGGTTCTAGAAAATAAACAAATGAGGTAGATGTTTTTTCTCCCACTTGTTTTTGGCAGTTTGAATATCACTAAATACAGATCAGGTTTGCTCGAGGTGTCACTTTATCCACAGTATATATGCAGAAGAATTTTTCTCTAAAAACTGCAATTTCATAAATAGAAATGAAAAGTTTCTAAATCTAATTTGGCTGAGTCTGAAAAAAACACAGAATATGAAATCTCATAGGGAACATCTTTCTGTATAACTTTACAAAGAGAATCATTGTTTTCTATTTACTTCTTTCTTTATGGAACGCCTCTTCTAATACTGCATTCTTGTAAAGCATAGATCAAGAAACCAAACCATGCCCTTGGGGAAGGAGGATAACAGTGCCAAGATGTTCTCAAATAAAATATATTAATCTAATAATTAGACAGGTGCTGTGATAAGGTGAAATACAGCAGGGAGTTTTTGATGGGTAGACCTCAACTTTTATTAACTTATTTGAAATAATATTTACTAGTAACTATAATGTTTACTCTGAAGCATGCATTGCTCTCCATGGATTTTCCAAGAACTCCCTCAACTTTATCAAACTTTTATATCTTCTGAGCAAACATAATTTTCAGTTGCAGCAAACAGAAATGAACACTAACTACAGGAGTGATATTTTGGTAAAGTCAAGAAAGTTTCCTCCACTTCACTTTAGCCAAAAACTAAGATTTCCAGATTCGTACGGTGGATGAGGACCTCGGTTTACCAGAAAATGAATCTTCTTCTGAAATTCCACAAATCATTGACTAAGAAACCATGATTTCTCTTTTGAAGAGCCTCAAGTATAACAGTGCTTCCAATTGAAAATGATGGGGGAAATGTATTATTAGATTAATTAGATAATTAGCAAAATTCACAGCTGCACCCTTTGACAACATATTCAGTGCCTGGAAGCTAATGAGTCACACCATAAACTTTCCAAAAATGAAATTTATAGAAACATTTGTTTACATGATCTGTATTATGAATGTTGGAAAAGAAGGCCTTGTGTTCCATGCATCTAAGCTGATGTAAGCTGTTGTGGATGATAATCAAGGACTTGTTTTCAGGGTCTTGATTTTATACGTTTCATTCATAACCATATACAAAAACATAGTGTATATTTATGCCTTTATATGCACATCTATAGTTCAGTAATAAGATATTTATTACTGGTTTTTATAATTGAACCACTAATGAGGTGGTAGAATTGTAGCCATGTGTCTCCATCAGGCAAAATATAAATCAAAAATCTCGTTACTCTCAAAGGGAGTTGTTATTTCTTTCTCTTTTTCTCTCTCTCTCTCTTTTTTTTTTATTAAAGCATACAAGATTAGTTTCTCAGAGAGTAGAGATTATTTCCAGGCATCTAAATATTCTTTCAAATATCTTCCTAATAAGGAAGTGAATATTTTTTCCTGTTGTCAAAAAATGCAGCTGTGAGTTTTTCTAATTGCTCAATTAATCTAATGATCCACTTTCCCTATCATTATCAAACTAATAAGTTTCAGCACACAAGCTCTATTCTTTACTGGAGCTGTCTTGTTTGTTTTTGATAATATTGACTTGTGAGATGGTCTACGTGCTTATTATAATTTTGTAATAGATGCTCCGTGTTTCACATTATGATGGGATTGGTTTATAAAACTGGAAAAATGTTGCTTTATGCAAAACATTTCATCTAAATGTAACTTTAGTATTTTCACCCTTTCTGACATTTCAACCACCAATTTCCTAAAGGTACATAATGGTTAAAGGTGATTTTAAAAAACTGAGTATGGTCATCATGACAGTGAGCAATAAGTAAGCAAAAATTAAATAGATACACAAAACCTTTCTGATAAGTTATTTTTTGTCCTAAATGTTCACATACTGTCTATACTTATATATTTATTAATACAGAACAAATTGCATCAGAAAACCAATTGCTCTGGATTGTCATAATTGAGTCTCAATATTTTTTTTAATTAGTGTTCAGAAGAAACATACAATATATCCATCCCTAACAGAGTGACAAAACCCTCCAGAAAAGACTTGTTTCATAAATGTCTTTTAGTATATATATATATATATATATATATATATATATACTAAAAGACATTTATATATATATATATATATATATATATATATATTGCTGCTATTCCAAATCTTTTAACTTTGCCATTTATCAAGCTTTAGTGTTGTTGAAAGATTTGCTTTTCTGCTTTTTCCTTAGATTATGTGTTCATTTGATCACTCTGCCCACACTCCTCTCCATTGAATCAGAGCTAACTCTAGCGTGCGGCAGGCCAGCAACACTCTTCGGACACTGGCCTGCATCGCACAGCTCAGTTCTCCATTGGCGCTTGTATAGCTATTGTGCTTTGCTTTTTAAAGGGAAGAAAACAACGAATTGAAATAAGAAAGTTGAAAGGACCCAGAGATAAATGGGCGGGGGAGCTAAATGCCAACCTCATTTGGTTCCAGAGGGAGAGTAGCTCCTCTTTATGCTGTGTTGCCACAGATTCTTGGATTAACTACCACAGCCACAATGTTCAATTTCTGCCTGATTCAACTCATGCTCTAATACAAACTGCAGTTCTGTTTCTTAGTCCTAGAGAACTCTAAGTCTTATTAAAGTGGTGTTTTTGATCTGCTCCTTGAGGTCCCTTTGAAATTTGTTCAGAAGTTTCTTTCTTGGATCAACCATATCATTATAGTTTAGTAAGTTTGATCTTTGTTCTAGTCGTGAAGTTGGATCCATGTGCAATTCTTCAAAGTACCATTGTCACATGTTCTTTCTGCCTCACTTGTATTAAAAAATAAAAATTCCTGTATAACAAGCTTGACTTCCAGAATTGTAGGCTTTCAGAACAGAAAAAAAAAAAAAAAAAAAAAAAAACTGAGACTTGCCGTGTCATAATCATGGCACATTGATCAATATTAAATAGTCAGCTACATAGCTTTAAAATAAATGTCAAGCATATTTTCTTCATCATTAAAAAGTAAATTTAGTAATGTTAAAGAAAAAACCAAAAACATTTGAAATAATTTATTGCCAATTTCCTCCATTATTAGATTTAGAAATTAACAGTTCTTGAATTTTTACTACCATTTTCTGTTTTACACTAATTTTGTATTTTTTGTGGCACCAGGGATCGAACTCACAACCTTGCACCTGCCAGACAGGCACTTAAGCCACTGAGCCAAACTCTCAGCCTGTTTTACACTAATTTTGAAAAGAATATATATGTATTTATCATATACATATAGGATAAAAATTTTACAGAAAAATATAAAGTTTTTCCTTCTATTTATTTACACAATTTATCTGTTCAAATACCTTTCCGATAGTTTCAATTACTATATTTTTATTTCTAGATTGTACCTAGAAGAGTAAATTATTTTTTTATTTTAAAGAGAAAAAAACAAACAAAAAAAAAAAAAACAAAAGAAACATACAACAACACCAACAAAACCCCAAAACAATAACAATACAGGAATTCAAGACAAGATGATAGGAATTTAACAATGAATGTTATATTGCATATTGTTATCTTCAAAAGACTTGCTCAAATTCCCTGATACAGGCATGTAAAATTGATCAAACAATATGAGCACTAACTGTTCCTTTCCTTGAACTAACAGAATTAGCGGTCTTGTGTATATATTTACATGTTTATGTTTTTGTCGTTTTCCTTTCCTTTTTTTCTCCTTTACCCTATAGTTACTCTTTTGGTTTCTTGCTCTAGAAATACAGTGTTTACACAGGCAAATCTGATATATTTTGCTTATGAGTTTGGACTCAAGTTGCATACATTTACCTATAAAATTCTCAAATTAATCCTTCTTTACAGCTGACAAGTACAAAGATTGATTATACACATGTATAAATTTATATATTGTATATGAATTGTATATACATAATAGGTCTATTTTGAAGCAGATAAACAATGTCTTGGACTTTGAATTTTAGCAAAATTATTTTGCTCTTTTAAGAGTATAACTTTGTTTGAAGAGAAAAATCAAAGTCAAGACAGCAAAGAAAACTGAAAGTCCTAATACATGCCATGTGGAAGGTTTAAAATATATTTAACCCCTAGAACTGCTTTGGATGACATAACTGTTTAAAGCCCATCAACCTGAACTTGAAATGATGCCTTGACCACTGTCAGTATTTTGAAGAGGTTATTATTCATGTGCCGCTGAAGACCTAAGCATGTTTTTGTTATCACTGCCAACAAAGTTATAAGTAACAGATGTTATGTGTCAAAATCTTGGTTCCCATCACAAGAATACCTAGAGTAAAATAACAAATAAAAATGAAAACATCATCTAGCCCAGACTTGGGGCTCTTTCCCACTTCTCTTTCTGCTTACCTCCTTTATTAGTTATTATCTTTGCCACTTTCCTCTATTTATCTAGCTTCGGCTACAACAAATGAACACTAAGTAGAGGAATGAGATTTTGACAAATTAAACAAAGTTTTCTCACCTTCATTTTAGCCCAAATTTAAGATTTCCAGATTCCTGTTGTGGATGTAGACCTCAGTGTACCAGAAATAAATGTTCTTCTGTGTTTGTTGTAACTGCAATCATTCGTTTGTTTCCCATCTTTCTTCTCTAGTTCCTGCTGCTTTTTAAACCTAAAATAATGGAAATACTCTTAACAAAGAAAAAAGCATGATCCAGTTATTTTGCATAAAGAATTTTAAACTTGAACTTAGTCTACCTGGAGAAATAACATTTTCCTTTGAGTTAGTTTGCACCAATGGAAAAATGAAGGCTTTGTACTAAATAGTATTTCAAGTCTTTCAGGTTTTAAAATTCTATTGTTTCTCATATGAAGCCTTTAACTGAGGTATGTGAAAACCATTTAAAAATGACCTCTGTCCTTCACAACGAAGATTTTTTTTCTACATACAGAGAGCAGATATGGCCCATACCAAGAGTTCTTTCCTCGCATTATTTTTAATACGAGAAACATTATCTTTAAAAAGTGCCTCTCTGCACCGTACGTATTTGCATTGTAGCTCAGGCTCTCACTCATATTCAGCAAAGTAAACAAACATTCTGGTGGGGTTAAGGATTAATGGCAAGGAATTGCATGACTGTACAGCGTGTAACCTTGAGGGAAGAGATCAAGGGAAATGTCAGTCAAACACCTGCCCTTCGTGTGGTTGTTAATTAATTCGTGAACATTGACTCTGGTTGCAGATTTGCTAGTGTACAAGGGAATCAAGTCCCATCCTATAAATACTGCCTTGATTTAATGAGGCTTTAATAGGATTAAATGGTTTTAGCTTTATGACTTCATGTTTTTGATTATGGTTGTATAGTGCTTTTCGATATGAGCAGATACGAATTTCATTGAGTTTTAACAGTGGGCTGTAAATGAAAAGTTAAAGGCATTAAAGTCGAGGAATTTGTCATTAGCTCAACAACTTAATTTTCTTAAATTTTAAAATAAAATTAAAAGTTAACATGGTTTATGACTAAACCTTAAGTGATTTAAGTTCTCTAAGTAATTACTGTTTACTTAAGTGGACTGTTTTCTATTATGATGAATATGAACTATTTTGCCACATTACAGATTAAATTTACACAGGTCTCATTTGTAAATTATTTTTTATAATTATATTTTGCTCTTTCATATTTGTAGGTGACCCACTTATGGTATATGTTGTCATTTTGTAAATATTTTACTGTGAAATGAGAATATTTTGAATTTGTTATTGGTTGCTACAGGTTTTTATTATTAAAATTTGGATTTGAATTCTCAGAGAAGCTGATAAATGATTTATGGTGTCCTGTCATTTTACATATTTGAATGATACTGTTTTATTGTCTAACTAGTCAAGGTCAAGTCTCAGCACAGATTTCTTTGTTATCATCATCATCATCATCATCATTTTAATTAAGATACTTAAAATTTACTACTTAAAATACGTAAGTACATACAGAGATATGTAGTATCCATGTAAGATATCTTTAAATTGATACTTACTGTGGAATAAGGTAATTATACAAATAAAATTATTTTACTCCCTGGCTACACAACAATTCAAGCACTTTCTGTTTACCTTAGAATAAAGACCATAATTCTTCCTTTTGGTCTATGTTTTTGATCTGTCCCATCTTTCTAGCCCTCACAGCTCTAGGCCTTATAACTATTGTGATGAATTAGATAAACAAAATCCTTGTGATTAAGATAACAATCTACAGTACAGTCAGGAAGACAGACACCAAATGGGTATAGGACAACAAAATGTAATTTCATAGGTGCCATGAATTGAATAAGCCAGCTAACTTAATGGAGAGTGATGGGCTTAGGTAAATGGCCAGCAACTGCCTCTTCAAATAGCTGCTATTTAAGTTCAGAACTGATGACGAAAGAAAGCAAGCCTGGAGAAGTTCTCGATACAACTAATGCACGGGGATCTGAGGAAGGAATAAGCTTGTCATTTGAAAAGGATGACTGAAACAGTCAAGAAAGAAGAGAGAGACAAATTATAATTCAACCAGAGCAGATCATGTCTTAAGCGCCCAATACCTTCCTATGGTATTGCCTCCTAATGTCTGGAATCCTTTCCCTGTTTCCAGTTCTTTAAGTGAACTGTCTTCACCTCAGAACCATAAGCAGTGTGCTTGTTTACCTTCATGGTTGCGTCCTTAGCTTCTGACAGAATGTGTATCCTAGAGTAGGAATTTATTAAGTTATTAAATAAAGGAACTCTTTTTTCACTAGCTCATACTATACTGATGAATGACAAAAGCTATTAAGCTTCCAACCCTTTTTCTCTTTGAGGTAGGTACTTTTGATTGGTTTCTAAATATTATCCCCAATCTCTGTGAGAGTTTCGCCCTTTTTCTCATTTTTCACTAGAAGAAAGAAGATACCCACTTTGTCACTCTACTTCAGGTAGAACCTGTTCTAGTCATATTGCATGGAACACCCATGTGTGTGTCTTATCTTTGAACATGTCTGTGAGAATATTTTTTTCTATATCTAGGGCAGTCATCTTGTTCTATGAGGGGATGAAAACAAGAATTTCCAAGCTCCCAAACCAGTATCCCCACGTCGCAAAACTGCTGAAGCAACACATAACATTGTCTAGCTCCAGATTTCTAGTTCAGCAAACAATAAATGTTCCAATCACTAATAACTATGCTTTCATTAACTTACTACCCAATTTTACCTCACCAACTCATTGTTCTGTACAAATTTTCCCAAGGACTTCTCTTATTGTTCTGGATAAATTGATTCTGATATGAAACGAGTATCGTGAAAGATGTTCGTTATAAAAGCAGTCAGGTGTTCGATTCAGTATCAACCTCTGTATTTACAGAAGCCAAACTACTTATGCAGTATCTTTTCTGATGCTGGTCATTCATTCTGGGTGTTACATGTTTTTACCTGGATTTCTTTTCCTGACTGTCTTTCTCCTTATAACTTTCACATGCACAGAAAAGAGGTGGAAGTTTTGTCATTGACCTTTTCTGGCTGCATGATAAATAACTAAATAGGTAACTAGTTGATTTATATGACCAGTGCAGGATTTTTTTTTTTTTTGAGCAAAAACATCTTCCTTATTTCTAGTTTTTCTCAAATAAGAAGATATAAAATTTTTGTATTGTCCTTTTATATATTTACAATTTATTTTGTATATCTGAATTCAACTATCCATATTTGAATGTGTAACTGTACTTTTCTATACTCTGTAGAGAGATGTGGAATAATAAAAATTTATCTAAATTGCATGCTTACAGGTATTTTTTAAAATGTTCCTGTGCCTGCTAGGTTCACAGACTTTAACTATGGTCTGTTATAAGCATGATTAAAGCTATTGATGTTTTTCCAGTTAAAGACCTCATTTTACAATGCTATCTTCCATCCTCTGCTAACTCAAAACCTTTTTCCATTATCACTAATGCCATATTTTAGCAGTTCTGTTTATTGACAAAAGTCATGAGCGATTGCATGATGTTTCTGTTTTGAGTTGAGCACACTAAATCTTGCATTTTTGTTTGACTTCATAGTCATAGAAACTGTGGTGTTGTCCTTATAACCTTCTTGCCGCATTGTCATGATCTGAATTATTTGCTTTTATTTCCTTCATGGGATGATGTGTTCCATGAGGGCAGGAATCTCATCCATTCTTCACAATGTCTTCAATTCCTGGAATAGTGACCGACTGAAACAAGAAAATGATACATATTGATTGAAGGAATGAATGAATATATAAAGATCACTTCCCACACTTCATAGGGACTCTTTTATCTTTGTGCAGCTGAAGGTATATATGACAAGTTTGATATCAGTAAAGAAATTACTGCCTGCGGCATAGTTTATGACACTTTTTAATATGATCAAACAGTTCTGTAACTCAGATCATGCATAAAAAGCAATAAATATGCTCTCTTTTGAAGTCAAAATTGAATTTATGTAATACAATATACTTATACAAACCATAATATAATCAAGAAACCCTAACCTTCTGTGGGCACAGATAGTGTTGTTGGATGTCAGATCAATTTTAGAGCCTATATATTCCATAGTTTTTGGAAAATCTGTGGAATAAAGATTATGACTAAGCTTTAGAAATTCTCAATCCTATATATTATTTTCTTTACAATTTATTCTTCAGTAGTGCTGGTAGATAATAAATGAAATTTATCAAAATTAAAATTTATGAGACTCTGAAAACACTTCTCCATTAAATGTTAAAAAATGAACAAAACTCTAAGATGAGAAGTTACAAAGTAGAGAGGCTGCAAATGTAATTAACCAAAGGGTTTCTGAGGTATATAGGTGTGTTAGTTAGCTTTCTGTTACTACAACAAGTAGCTGAGAAAATTAATTTACTGAGAAGAAAGATTTGGTTTGACTCAGGTTTCTGGAGGGTTCAGCCCATGATTGATTATTCCCATTTTTTTGGGCTTCTAGCTGGACAGCACATGATGGTGGGAGTACTTGGTAGAAAAAAAAAATTGCTCACTTCATCAGTCAAGAAGCAACAGAGAAAAAGAGAACAAGCCAAGGCCCAGAATCCCCTTTGAGGGCTTGCTGCCAGTGCCTCTGACAAAGCCCGCCCACCCCTACCAAATGTTTTACTTGCCTCAGTACCGCCACATGTGGACCAAGGCTTTCTCATTTGGGCCAGTGGGGGCACTTAGGATTCAAACTACAGCCAGGACAATTCTGTGGCACATTCTTTCATTTCTCCTTCCATGAAATTTATCAAAATATACACAGATTACAGCAAGGACTTTTGTCCTTTACAGAACCCTCCTATAAGAGATTGAATAATCCACATTCCCAGATGAAAATAAGCAAACTCCTAAGTAAAAGAAAATACCAAAGTGAATAACTTAAGAGACATAATTATTTAGATGATAGAATTTTGAGTAGAATGTTGTTCTAAAGAGGATAAGGATAGATACTATCAATATGACACAAGAAAAATAATAAAAATAAAGTAAGAAACATGAAAAATTTAATAATTGCAGTCATAGTCACTGCTAGAAGGATACAAATGGACAGTGAACAAGTTGGTTGAAAGATCAGACAGAGGTACTTTTTAAGAAAGCAACAAATGAGGATACAAAACTTAGTTTTAAATTCACAGAAATGCTATGCAGATAAATACATCAAATTCCCCAATTAAAAGACTTAGTTTTTCAAATTAAATGGAAATGTATAAGTAAGAGTAAGATGTAACAACAATGTGTTTAGAAATACATTTAGAACAGAAAGACATAGGAAAGATGGGCAAATATACTAGGAAAGCAAATCCCTATACAAAACAGTAGTGACAATCAAACATGAAAGGGTACTTCAGGAAACACAATTTAAAAGGTTTAAATATGATATTCTGGTAAAAATACTAAGATAATCTATAGTCAAAATAAACTCATATATGCTAGCACTAGTGCCTTAAAATACATAGAGCTTTAATAATCAGAACAAGGTACACGTAACTCTGCAAATGTAGGTCAAAATTTGACATATACCCACAGCAATAAATCAAACATAAATTAATAGAGATCATGAATGTCTAAATTATGGTTAGATATTTATTTTATAAATATTACTTGATGAGTAGATCCAGATATATTTCTGATTTGAAGCCACACACACACGTGTGTGTTTTTCACAGAGAGAGACTCTGTAATCAAAACTCAAAAAATGTATTGATTTTGAACACATGAGGTTTACAAAATGGAGTCTGTATTACACTTTAAAGATCACCTCATAAACAATATCCATACAGTTCAGAGTCATTGAATCTTCATTTTTCTAAAACCATAAGTTACTGTTACGGTTTATGCTGGTCATGGGGGGAGGCGCTTTTTCAGAGGTGGCTGCATCTAGAGTGTGTGATGCTGGGACTGAAGATGTGTGATACTAAATTGGCCCACTGATGGGTTTGGCATTGTTCTGAGAGTGGATAATGGGAAGGCCCACTCTAGGCCCACCTTCCCAAAGGGCATGTAGCCGTGCTGGAGGGGACAGAAAGAGTATGTTCCAGTGGAAGACTGTTTGCTACTTCATTACTTTGCTGTCTTCTTGCCTTCTGCCTGCTGTGAACTGTTTCTCCTCTGCAATGGCCCTCTGCCATGCCACTCTGCCGTGGAGCCAGCCAACTATGAATTGAAACGTCTATAAACTGCGAGCCAAAAGAAGCCTTTCCCTCTGTAACTTTGGAGGGTGGGTATTTTGTCTCTGGAACAAGAAAAGTAACCGAGACAGATGCAGTCTGATTCATGCAATAAAATTATTTTATATATAGTGATACTTTGAAAATTCAGTTGTCTCAGCAAAGTATTACTTTAAAAAGACCTATATTTCACAACCAAACACGTTACCTACAAATGTAAAGCTCATTCCCATAGACTTTTAGAATTGTCTGTCAATCAGATTTCATAATGGTTATGTAAAGTAAGCGTGCTCCTATAGTAATAGTTATAATTTAAGCAGGATTGTGCATATGCCACATGTAGTGTTAACAATTATATTTTCAGTATCTCAATAAAAAACATTCCATGCAAAAGCAATATGCCATTTTTACCACCAAAGAAATTTGAGCATGAAAAAATTAAGCAACTTTTCAGCAACTAAACAGAGTTGAGTGTAAATCAAGGCAGCATTATTCTAGATGCTGGGAATGCCTAGAGACCAGGAGCTTCACTTTGAGAACATGGGCTACCTGCCTGGCTCATAAGAAGCATTGAGGAAATGTATGTTGAATCGAGTTAAATGCCTTTCATTGTAATGAAATCATGACCACAAAATTAGAAGTTAAATATTGATTCCACTTCAGTCATGTAGCTGATACAAAATAATTTAAAACAAAGAAAAGTAAATGTCAGTGCCAGTGTGTATGAAATAGTGTCCAGAATCACTGTGACAGTGAGGAGCCACGTGAATCCTTGTAATGCACTGTTTCTGAGTGCGCATGGTAATTACAGCCACAAGATCTGAGTAAATCAATTCTCTAATGTAGTAATGGCATTGTAAGGGTAGCAATGTTAACATTAATAACAATAACCATAGTCGTATGAAAGTTTAGAAACATAAAGTCCTATAGAGTCGATACAGCTATTTGCTAAATGTATATTTTAAAGACGAAATGATTCATTTTTACTGGCTTTGACCCAACAAAATACTAATATCTTTACATCATTTTTATCTCACTAATAAAAGAGTTCAGAATTTTTAACATATTCTTCCTAGGCAATGCTCCAAATCTCCCCCTTTATTTGATACTACAGTATCAATAATTGGTGTCTCACGTTAACATTTATTTAAAGCTGCTGATTTAACATTTAAAAATTCTGGGGTTAATGGATCTGTATTCACAGATCCATTAACCTCAATAAAAACAAATGGAACCTCTTGTGAACTAAAATCAGTTCAGATCATGGATATGCTTTCTCTAACATTCACAGCATTTAGACTGTCTTGCTAAAATGTCAGGTCATAAAAAGGTCTGCTAACATAATAATATTCAAGGTGATTTTCAGTTTTTTGCCATTGTTGTTGGTCTTATGCATTAAAACGGAGCTATGAGGTGCAGTCCCCAGAAAACCTGGCTCTAACAAAATATTTTTCCTGCTACCTAGACTTTTACCGGGGATCAAACTCAGTACCTCACGTCTGCCAGGCAGGCACTCAAGCCACTGAGCCAAACTCCCAGCTCTATTTTTTTGAGGCAGGGTCATACCATGTAGTTCAGGCCGGCCTTGCTCATGGTCGCACTATGTAGCTCAGGCCAGCCTTACTCACGTTGTAGCCCAAGGTGGCCTCGAACTCACAACACTCCTCCTACCTCAGCCTCCTGAGTGATGGGATTAAAGGTGTGCACCACCGTGCCCAGCTTTGCTTAGACCTCTTTAGGGGGAGAAGAAAGACAGTGGATCAGACCTAGTTATACTCCATTACTGAGCTACATCCCCAAAATAATATATATTTTGAGGCATGTATTGTTAAGTTCCCCAGGTGGGACTTGAGTCCTCCTACCTCAGCCTCAGCCACAGGTATTGCACATTCTTGCAATCTTCTCTTGTAGACTTTCTCTAAAATCCACTTATCAGAGCTCACCCTTTTTCTTCATATTTACTAGAGACCCCAAAACTTGGAGACTTCAAAATTTGGTCAAAGGTCTCTTTTTCAAGAAAACACAGTAAAATAACCAGAAGTAGAGGCAGGGTTACAGGAACTACAAAGTAGATGTAAGGTTATGGGAAATACTAGACTTGCAACAAATATTTGAGAATGAGAGGAAAGGCACAAGGAACTACTATCAATATTTTGTAGAAGCAGAAGCCTAAACATATTGCTTAAAATCTCTGAGGCCATGTTACATAATAGTAGTATTCTAATGCAGAAATATTTCTTTTAATTTTGTTTTTTGCTTCTCTTAGTGTTTGGATGTTTAAATCAGGTATTTATTTCTACATTAATCAGGGGTAACACCTACAGAATAATTGAGAAACATTAAGTACATAATTAAGAATTAGAACACTGTAGACATCCTAAAAGTTTCTGAATTTTTAAGTAAAATAATTTTAGCTTTTTGTGTGCATACAAAATATTTGAACATACTTTCTCAGTAACTACCCCCACACTATCAGTGACATTTTAACTATAATTTCTAGCGTAAATGAATGAAGCAATTCCAAATGTAGGGCTTTGTATCCACTTTCTTCATTCATGGCTATGGCTGTAATTTGCTAGTGGTGCCAAGTGAATCAGCAGCTGGATACCTTGCTGTGTGATATTATATTACATAGACATGCCACACTTTACTTACCCATTCTGTTAATGATTAGGGTTATTTCCAATTTTAGGACACTATGGAAGATACCTTTAAAAAATAGTAGGTTTCTGTGATTGTATTTGTGCTCTCTGAAGGAGAAACCTTATGACTAAAACATTGGAGAGAGGAAGATCTTTTCTATCTATCAACCCTTTTGCTCTTACGTGGATTGTTTTATATAACAGGTATGAATTAGTTATCACAAAGGCATCACTTTCTTCATTTTAAAATATAAGGGCACATAAATTTACAAAGCAAAGAGGCTTGCCCAATGTGCCTCAATTTTAATTGACCAAATTCTGATTCTCTGTTACTCTCTGTTCGTTTTCACTAGCCTACTCTGCATAGAAACAGTAGTTCATATTTTTATTTCTAGAATTTCTAATGTAACTCTTAAATTCCCCTGGAGGTTACTTTCTGTAAATTCATGCCATAGGTATAATTGTTACTGATACTGTAGTCATTCTACTTATTTTAAATGACAGATTCAGGGTATGGGTGCTATGCAACTAAAGCCTGGGCATCGATAATTAATCGATTTAGACTGCTCATGATAAAACGGTTTTCAGTGCATTTGTGTACAGACAAAATCATAGAACACCGTGTTTACTGAAATGAGATCATGCCAATTTTTGTTCATTGAGAATTATATTCAAATGATGATCATGTCACAGTCATACCATACTACACTCCAAAGTATGCCAAACTCATGGTTACCTCTCACTGGTACTTCTGTCCGGAAATTTCTTACCTCACACCCTAGTACAAAATCATCCCATATGTGTTGTTTCTACTTAAATATAACTTTCTCAAGATAGGTTACTTCTCTCTAAAACAGCCTGTCAGGTTTTATCAATTTTACTGAGATAACAAGTGAAAATTTTCATTATTCCTTACTTGAAATAGTACAGTTCATAGTTCAGTGTTTCTTGACACTCTTCTTCATGGTGTAGTACAAACTTCACAAGGAAAAATAATGTGATTTTTTTTCTACCATCTCTCTCTTTCTCTACATTATATATATATATATATATATATATATATATACATATATATATATGCATATATATATATATATGATTGACACCCAGAATGTGGTTGTTACATTGAAGTTGAATGTGTGGATGATAGTTAGTTTTCTGAGGACATCCACATGGCACAATTCTTTCTTTTGTTGAGTTTTGTGTACCTCATTTTACATTCACAGTTACTAGACTACATCTCACTTATTTTCCATGTCACAGTATCAGTGTTGCTTTACTCAGCCATCTCTTCAAGAATTCTGTGAAGTGAAGGTTCTTACTCATGTGTCTTTTTCCAACATGTTGCAAATTACACGCTATGTTGTAGCTACTCAGTAAGTTTTTGCTGAAGGAACATAGAACAACCTCTTTCTCCATTAAAAAGGAAATCAAAACCCTTAGCTTGGTCTACTGTCGACACAATAAAATGGTGCAATATCAAATTGTCATTTTAATTATAAAATCCACTATAATTACCTAAGAGATCCTATATTGAGAAGGTTGACTGAAAATGGTATTATATCTTCAATTCACAATTATTTAAAAAGCAGGATATGTTGCTCTAATTAAATTTCTAGAGAGTTTTTACTGTTTTAATGCCCACTTTATAATCCAAAGAAAATAAAGCCTTCTAACTGAAAAGCTATTTGCAAGGAATATTCACTATGTGGCAATTGAATGTAATCACCACCTCAACCAAAAATTCATAGGTGATCTGAGAAGCACAAGTGAGCATTTTCACTTTCAGTGAGCCAATCTGTGAAAGGGAGAAGATGGTGCGATGGGTCTGTGGCTGAGTAATGGTGGATTTGAGAGTATAATATTCTAGGTGGTGTGAGACAGTGATTCACCCAATAGATGTTCACAGTCCTTTCCATCATGACTTTTTATGTGACAAAGGAATGAAAGGAATCAGAGCTTCATGCACCTTGGTTTCAGCCACAATAAAATAACTTTTAAGGGAAAAGGCAGAAATATTTAAACGTTATTTTTTTTAATCTACCCTCATTTTGACCTGATTTTGTCTCCTGCAATGAAAACATGAACATTGAGACAACGCCAAAGCCTCATTCTGCCCTATCAGCAGGTTTTATGAAGCTTTTATTACTGATTTCTTTTTCTATTTTTTCTCTCAGTGTTCACATGAGCTAATTTGCCAGTGCCCAAATCATGAGAAGTCAAATTCTCTTCTAACTCCCAGGAAAGCACTGGTCACTTAATAAATTACTCCCTATAATATTTTTTTCAACCTAGAATCTGGGATTTTCTCTTGGAGACAATAATTCATAGAAATAATTTAAGCATTAATGTAGTGTAGTCTGAGAGAGATAAAGATGGGGAAAACAATGAATCTATAGATTTAATACTTAATATTAAATCCAACTGTTAAAGATTTATGATTACATTTAATGACTGAAATTTTATTTCCAGAAGAGGTTTCTAACCAAGGTGAGAAAATTGCTCATGGTAAACATTAAAATGTCTTTCAGAAGCTACAAACTATCATTAGGCTTTTCAAACTGCTCCAGAAAATTGGATGTGGATCAGAACCACTTAACCTTCTTTAATTATTATGAAAATAGTAGACTGTGGACATCAAAATCATTGTCTTGAACTGAGTTGTTTAGTTCTATTGTCATGATGCCTAGTATGGTACTTAGGTATAGACAAGCTTAGAAAATATTGAAAAAATATTTAGAATATTTCTCGATGTAACAGAATAGACCTTGTCAGTTTTCTGGTGCTGTGAGTTTGTTTCAACTCTACTAAGCATCAACTAGATTGGATTCTCATGTTGGAGACCAGAATGCATCACTGTGTGAATTGAAATGCATTAGTCTGTGAATTGGAATGAATTAGGTACACTCTGCTGCACTTCTCTCCTGTCATATCTTTGCTCTTTGAAAAAAAAAATGATTTCTATAGGAGTTTACTATCAGATACAGGACAACACTTTATAAACAAAATTTAATGCAATCTTTCATCTGTTAAATTTCATTACAACTCACATTAACTCTTTTTAGTACAGTACAAACATGCTTATTCTTTATGGTACAGATGTATTATTCTCCACGAGCTCTAGGCAGTGCATTAGTTTGCATACCCCAGGAAGAAAGGAGAGGAATTTTTTTTCATTAAGTACTTATAGAGCAATATTCTAATGTGATATTTAATTGCAATTTGGAGAAAAATTTTAGTCTGATCAAGATAATAATTATCAGAAAGATTGAGACCAATTTGATGCTTCATATTTATTTGGAATATAAATATTTTGATTGTGAGACTGAGAGGTTTTTTTCACCCAATATACTTCCAAAAATAAGCATATGTTCTAATTGTACCATGATAGGTATATTTAGATATATACATACCCTTAATGATTCAGTCTCAAACTTGAGCATTTGCTCCTGACTTAGTCACATTTAGAATTTTATTTGGGAAATACCCTACAGAATTCAGTTTCAAAATGATAATTCCCTTTTTCTAATTCTGTAAAAATTAAATTTGCATGCAGAAATGACATGAGCCTGGTTTCAGTCTTTTGCATGACAGCTATTCGCACAAATTTCTGTTCTAAAACTCACAATTGGAGATAATGGCATGTGTGACTATATGTCCAGATATATGTGTACATGCAAACAAATGTGCTTATTCTGATAGCACATCTTTGAAACGTTTTATTCTTAGCTTTGGTCTTCTTGGTGATTAGTTTCAGAGTTCTGTAGTGTTTATATGCATGGATTTTTCATTTTGTTCAAATAAATCATTGATCATTAAGTTCAACTATCTTCCCAGTTACTACACTATGCTGGGTGTCATGTCTTAGCAGGGGGAGGTCTCTGTGCTGCTGCTTAAAATTCTTGCTTGACAACAAGTTCTTTAACATATAATTTAATAAATACAGAGAGTATACAGGAATGTGGACCATCTAATTGTTTGGAGAGAGGAATAACGCAGCATTAATATGCTAGTTTTTGGTCATAACACATAGAATATTCCTTACCTTGATGTTTAACTGGGGATAGATAAAAAGCATTATCATTCCCATTTTAAAAAATAAGAAATCAATTAATTTGAGTATTTCTACTATAAAAAATGAAAATCATTTCATTTCATAAAAAGAGCCATCTTATTTGTAAAAATGAATAGATTTAGTAACATTTATGTTAATAAAGTAATCAATGACACAGAATCAGGAAATACACAATATTTTACCTTGCCTCTTAATATGTATCTACTTTATAAAATAAATCCTTACCTATACTGAGTATTCATTAAGTTGGTAGCTTCACATAAACATCATAATTCAAGTTATATTTAAGAGATCGTGTACTTACATATTTGGAGATCTAGATAAAGCACTATTTTTAAACCATGAGCCAAATTTTCCTGTCTTAAAAAGTCAAGACATTAATGAGGTGTGTCTCCTATTTTTTTAAATGGTCAACACAGGTGAAATTAATAAAATATTTATCTCTAAATTTTTAAGCCTTTGCCTACCTCTGATATTACTGTATTACTTTGAATATGTCCTTTTAATTTTCTAGACTTTTGTTTTCTCAATTTAAAAATTATAATAGTAATCTTTCAGAGCTTTTATGGATGTCAAATAATGTAATACAATCAAAAGCAACCATTATTATATAAAACATGCAACATTAATCCAATTATGTTTATCAACTTCTTTGCTTTTCTCTTCCTTCATGTACCCTTTCTGGAATTTTGACCCCTACCCTATACACTTTGTGTCTTTGGACTGCACTCAGTGGCTTAGCTATGCTGATTATTGGGATATAGGAGCATTGTTTGACCCTGTCAGTTTTATTACTTCATTTATTTTTGTGACTATGTAGTTGAAACCTTTGTTCCATATATTATATCTGTCTAAGCAACTTATTTGTTCTTTTTTTGGGGGGGTACCAGGGATCAAACTCACAACCTTGCACCTTCCAGGCGGACACTTAGACCACTGAGCTAAATCCCCAGCCCTATTTTTTTGAGACAGGGTTTCCCTATGCAGTTCAGGCTGGCCTTGAACTCACTTTGTAGCACAGGCTGGTCTCGAACTCACAACAATCTTCCTGCCTCAGCCTTCCAAATGTTGGGATTAAAGGCAACTAATTTGTTCTCATTGAGTGTACTCTGTAGGTTTTGTAACAGAAGATCACACATTCATGTCTTGTTCTACTACTCCTAAGCTTTCTCTGTTTTGCAGAGATATTTTGATCCATTCAGTGTGTTAATCATATAGCTTCACTACCTTATATAATCAGATAGAAACTTGCAGTAAATTCATATGAATGTAATATTTTAAATCATGACACAGTCATAATTCCTGACTTTTATTTGTTTGTTTGTTTGCTTTTAAATGGAGGTACGCATTATATACTATGGAAAGAAAATGATTGGAAAACAGAGATCTATTTGTTGAAACTGGAAAACCTCACAGAAAAGTGATCTTTTGTTGCATCTAGACACATGAGTAAATGACTGACTAGAAATATAATTAAAAATTATATCCCCATTACCCGCCAAGAACATAAAGTAAAACAAAGCAGCAGAGAAAAGATTATGAAAAAATACTGAGTGGTTGGGGAAAGGTGCCAAATGTGTTATGGCTGTCACAGCAAGCTCACTGGTGGTTATTTACTTCAGTGTGAGTTTTAATAACTTCTGCATATTTGCAAGAGAGCAATTTGAAAATCACCATGTCTTTAATATATCAACTACATTAAAATGTTAATCTTTGCAGATAAACATGAACACTTAGAGGACAAATGGCAATCCATTAAATATCTTTTAGCTGATTTATTGTAACACAGCCTACTTACTGAGTTGAAGATTATGTCCAAATTACTACAATTATGCCCAAACTATGTTCAAGTAAGAAACTAAAGGGTAGCGTTTCTTTATTATTCACGATCAATATCAGTCAGTCTCTGACTTATGTCAGTGCATTATCATTACATAGAAGTAAAGGCTTATCTTACTTTGAATTTCCAATTTTCTAAGTCTGCCAATACTAGTGTAGCAATAATAAGCAAAAACAATAATGAAAGTAAGTACTAAGAAGTGCATATTACAATGAATTGTTCAGTAGACAAGACATTTTAGAGTGGGGATGTGATCCCCCCACTTTTTTATTTTTGGTGTAATGAACCCATAGCTGTCCTACTGAACATTTTTAATTTCATTTGACACAGGATCTCAATAGATCACTAAGTTGTTCATGGTGGACTTGAACCTCTATCCTCTTGCCCCAGCCTACCACAGAGTGGGGACTACAGTCATAGACTCCTACACCTGGCTTGTTTTGTTTCGTTGTTCTGTGCTGGAGTTTGAACCCAAGTACTCTACCACTGAGCTGAAATTCCTGCCTCTGATCCTTTTCTTAACCTATAACAAAACGGAGGTTTCATAATCTTAAAAGAAAACATATTTTATGACCCAAAGGAAAAGAGCCTTTATTGTACTGGGGAATAAACAAAAATGGATGGTTAATCCCTGAACACAAAAAATAAATTTTCGATGTTAATAATTTGGACGACTTCTTGATACTTTCTAGGGCTATGGATGTTCTCTCTCCAACACACACATGCTCATGCCTGTGCACACATATATTAATGTCAGAGTTGAGAAAGTGGCTGATAAAAAGCTGTAACAACTTCTGCTAAGATTCCAAATAGTTGGATAGATGAGTAAGTGCTTTACTAGGGTAATACAGTATTGCACAATGACAAGAGAGGTTGATAATAAGTGGTTTAATATACTAATGTTTATTTCACTGGGTGAATTCTATTTTATTTTGTCTTTTTGAGACACGGTTTTGCTAAATAGTTCAGGCTGGCCTTGAACTCATTATATAGCCTAGGTTGGCCTAGAACTCCCGGTTATTCTCCTGGCTCAGTCTCCTGGGTGCTGGGATTACAGGCATGAGCCACCAGGCCTGGCTTGGGCGAATTTTAATACCATTCCAAACTCTGTCTCAGAGAAGCTAGTGGAAGTCTGTGCCACAGTTGGTGTCCACTGGGTATCCACTAAGTTATAGGGTCCTGTTTGCACAGGCATATTATTAGGAGAGAAAAGTCAGGTTCTTACTGTTTCTGAGAACTTCCAAAAGAGTAATCATAACCACTTAAAGACAATGATTGTAAACAACTGTATCTTATTATGACTCTGGATAAAAAGTGAATGCATAAATTTTGAAATCTCCTTTCGTTTATATGAGAAAAAAATAAAAATACACTAAAGCAAAGATGCATTATTATATATTTGAGACCAGGCTGTCTATGCAAGTTATCTCTCAGTGATTTCACTAAACATTGTTATAGGTGCTCCTTGCACACTTGAAATCTGCTTATGATGCAAAACTTTACAGGCAAGTACCATGCTTCATGAACTCCAGAGCCCAACTAGATGCTTACTGATAAGAAAGAAAAAAAATCTGTAGTTTATGGTAGGGCAGAGTGGATTAATTTATTTAAGGTGCTCTTTCACCTTATATATGATGTGTTGGCAGCCATAGACTGAGGATTGACTAGCCTAAAAATTTGAAGATTATACTGAAGGTTGTAGGATTTTTCATTAGAGTTGGGTGCTATAGAATGATCATAAACCTAGCTTTTCTTCAATCCCTTTTAGCAAGTATTAACATGGTTTTCTATGATGGTTTGTGCAGAGACCAAATTGAGGCTACCATGTAGTTAATTTTGAATCAAGACAGAAAGCATGTTTTCATGTATGTTTGTTGATAATATTCAATAAATGATAACCTAACTTTTTTGTCATACAGGTCTACTAATGGATGAATAACATTAGAATTGATTATATTTCATAGTTGTGTTCCTTACCATGATGTTAGAGCTGTGACTTAATTCTTCCATAAGCTTTCCCATCCTACTCTAAAATGCCAGGACCTGCTACACTGAGAACTCAGCAGACCAGGTTATGTACATCACTCTTCTGGCAGCACATCTGTACTATTTTTCTAGTGTTACTTAACTTTTTATGAGCACTATGGTAAAGGGCCAGGCCTTGGGATAATTACTTGTGGGAACTGGAATTCCAGCTGAGGTACTCATTATAGGTTATGATTAAGAAATGCAAGGTAGTCAGGCTTCTGACCTCCTATGAATGCAATGAGATACTGGTTTATAACAATGCTTCCAGATATCCACGAGCTCCTTTACCTAATACAAAACATAAGTAGAGGACAATTTCCACAAAGTTGGGCTGGTTTAAATGATTTTAAGGGTTAAAACAGACTTGTTCGTCTTGCAACACAGATTGCATAGTTTTAGAGCAAATAAAAGGAAATATTTCTTCATGTGATTGAAAGGTCAAGGGAGGAAACTTTTAGAATAGACCGTATCTCATAAAATAATGAAACTCAAACAGGGATTTATGAAATGCATGGCCAATGGATCCTGGCAGGCTGAATATTAAGTGTAATATTGTAGTGCTATTGAGATTTTTTTGGTCCATCCTATGCAGTCAACATCTAATGAGCACTCTCTTCTTCAGAGATGATAGTAAGAGAGAATTGCCCAAGCCATTGCTTGAAGATTCATTCTTCTGGAAGGATGAAGGTTAATATTAATTATACATCATTTCTTAGCACTGCCCAAATTACTAGGATATTTTTGTTCAGCAGGATATTGAGTCATTATACAAAACCAACTGTGTTGGCCTCAGGCTTGTTTAGCATATATGATCATGTTTGCATCCATTCAAGACCATGAATATCACCTGGGAACTTGTTACAAATACAATTCCTCAGGCGCTACTGCATGTTTAACTAATGATCAACTTTGGGGGAGACCCTGTTATCTCAGATCTGACAAGATCTACAAGTAATTTTGATGTTCACTAAAGTGAGAACCACTACTGAAAGTCTAATGAAATGAAACAAAATAAAATAAACCAAATTGCTGCGACAGATAGGATTGCTTTCGATGACAACTGAAAGATCATGGAGATTAGCAGGTGCATACATCAGAATTTTTTATTTTTTATTTTTTGGTGAAAACTCTTATCAGCAAGTTATTTTCTCCACTAAAAAAATAGGTTTATATGGCAAATAACTCTCCCCATCCAAACAACATAGGACAGATTCAATAAATGTAACATAGTCAGAAAAAAGAAGCCACCCACAAGCAGAAGAGAAAATGAAAAATCATAGCATCTAAATTAGAAAAGAAGAAACACTTTGGGTTCCAGAAAGATTCATTCCTGAGATTTTAAATCCATATGGACTCAATAATTAAAGATGGAACAACAAGTACTTGAAAACAGATTCACTGCAAAACCTGTTCAATTAACAGTAAAGGTCTGGTTTTTAAATATGTGTCTCAGGTCTGGGCTGTAATTCAGTGGTAGAGTGTTTGTTATGCCCGAGGTCCTAAATCCAATGCTAAACACTCCAACAGCAACAACAACAACAAACCGTCTCATAAATGTCAGGACATAAGTTGTCAAATTTAGGACTAATGTCATGTTAGTATACATGCTTAACACTTGCCTTTTGAATGACTCTGAAGGTGATGCAAGCACATGTGTAGGAAAGTCGATTAAATCTCATGTTTTTTCACTCATCCTGGATGATCCACATTCTCATCTTTATTTTACAAAAATTTCCAGCGATTACCAGTTCTCAGACAAGTTTTTCTTGCTTCTCCACATTATTTCAGTAAGTAGATTGACTAGTCTCATCAAGCAATACGAAATTCTTCTTTAATAAAGAAATGTAGGCCTGGCATGGTGGTGCGTGCCTGTAATCCCAGCACTTGGGAGACTGAGGCAGGAGGATTGTTATGAGTTTGAGATCAGTCTGGGTTGCAAAGTGAGCTCAAGGTCATCCTGAACTGCATAAGGAGACCCTGTCTCAAAAAGACAGAAAAAAAAAAATAAGCACAAATGTAGACTAGCAATTGCAGTGTTTTGTTTGGAAAGGCAGGGTAAGAAGAAAAAAAAAATGGAAACAATTCCCTGTTAAATTTTTCTTTTGTCTCCATGCTGGCATTTTTAGGCTTGGGGCTCATGGAAGTGGATCAGGAAAGGAGGAGATGAAAAGAGAGAAGGATTTGAGGCCTGCTTCTCCACGAGGACAGCAGTTTTATGATCCACTTAGGATCATCGATTCTACCAAATCCTTAGCACTGGCTGCACTTTCATTCCAGAAAAGCGCCATGCTTTCCTTTTCTCTTGTATTTAATTAAATATTTCAGCTGCTTGGTAAACACAATGTTGATGTCATTCCAGATTGCAAATGGACATTGTCAACTACACTTTTGGGACAGTATTAATGTTTCTGAGTTGTGACCTCCTCTGATATTGTTATTGTTAGATGCCTGTACTGGGTGAACTTCAATTTAAAATTGAAAGAGAAGGACATGGCTTCAAATAGGAATTCAGTCACATCTTTCTAAAATGATATATCCAAATATGCCAGATTATAACACTGAAAAGTGTAAAATAAGATAATTAACTAAAATTTTTTTTTCACAATATGATATTTAAAAGTATCAGTTCTTTCTTCACCAAAGCAACATTTACTATGGAAATTGGTAGCTGCATACTACATCTGAAAATATCAATAAATCTTTAGTCAGACAAGGAAAATCAGTACATTATATACAGCTGACATTTATGAGTACACATTCAGCTTTGAGTTCTTTGCAATGAAAGTGTTACTTGTAGTATTCTGTGTAATTTTCCCATCTACATGAACCAGTTTTTATTTTTTTCTGCACTCATTTATTCACCCATTCAGTACTGAGTGTCACCTTTACACTAGGTGTAGGGAAATCAAAATATATTTTTTAATATTTTTTTTATTTAAGAAAAAATGGACACAGAAGACAGTAACAAAAAGCAAAAAAGACAGACAAACAACAACAAATCTGACATGATAACATTGTAGGTTTACACAATGAGACGGTTGAAATTTGGCAGTAGTTACAATATTGCATATCGTTACCTTCATAGGGGTCGTTCAGATTGACAGATATAGACATGCAAATTTATCAAATCATGAGTATTAACTTTTCTTTTTCAATAGCTAATGCACTTAGTAATATAGTCATTTTAACTGTCCTATGTATACCTATTTATAAATTTATGTCTTTTTCCTTTTCCCTTCCTTTCTTCCTCCTTTCCCCTTGGAATACTTCTTGTTATTAAAATAACTGCCCATATCATCAGGTCTAATATAATCAAGCAAGATAGTTCAGAATGAAACCAATACAGAATAAAAGAATGGTCATAAAGAAGAGAAAAAACTAAAGGGATCAACAAACAACAACAACATATCTGATACTGTATCATTATAGGTGTACGAAATGAGATGATTGGAATTTTACAGTAGTTGTGACTTTGCAAATCATTACCTTCAAGGGGGTTGTTCAGATTGACAGATAAAGACATGTAAGATTGATCTAATCATATGAGTATCAACTGTTCTCTCTCACCAGTTAATGCATTTAGTAACATAGTCTTTCAAACTGTCTCATGTATACACTCATATAAATCTATGCTTTTTTCCTTTTCCCTTCCTTCCTCGGTTCCCCTTGTAATATCTCTTACTGTCTTCAAAATAATTGCCCTTACCAATGGGCCTAATATAGTCGAATCAAATAGTACTGAATAAAACCAATAACAAATAAAATAATGGAAGCAATACATAGTAATGCAACGTTGATTTCTATAATGTCTCATATTATCTTCTAGGCAGTTGCCTATATCATCTGTTGTAATACAATCAAACAAAGATAGGTTAAAATCCCTCAAAACAGAACAGTGAAAGCAATACCTGGTTTCAAAACAAGGTGATCGAATATCATTAAAGGCTATCCTAATAAATTTTGTTATCTTTAAAATAGCTGTCTTTGTCATCATATATAATAAAGTTAAGCAGGTCGAGGTAGAATAGGATTAAACTAAACAGCTCATTGAAAACAATACTGGACTGAAATCTTGATGATGGATTGTTCATTTGTCTGCCCCTCTCCGTGATATCCCTCTGTCACTGTTTCTGGAGCTGTGGACTTTTTTTATCTCTCTCTAGAATGTCCTTCAGTATTCTTTGTAGGGTTGGCTTGGTTGTCATAAATTCCTTTAGTTGTTCTTTGTCGTGGAAGTATCTTGTTTCTCCGTTGATTTTGAAAGATAATTTTGCAGGGTACATCAGTCTGGGTGGAAAGTTATTTTCCTTCAGGGCTTGAAATACTTCACTCCAAGCTCTTCTTGACCTGATGGTTTGTGTTGAGAAGTCTGTCGTGATTCTGATGGGTCTTCCTTTGTAGGTAATCTGTCTCTTTTCTCTAATAGCTTTTAATATTTTGTTTTTGTGTTGAATTTTTGGAATCTTGATTGTTATATGTCTGTGTGTAGGCATATTTTGGTCATGTTTAGCTGGAGTTCTATATGCTTCACTTATCTGAAAGTCTCTTCTTGTTCCCATGCTTGGAAAGTTTTCTGAAAGTATCTCTGTAAATAGGCTTTTAAGTTGATCTGTATTGACCCCTGGTTTTTCACTCACACCTTTTATTTATAAATTATATTTCCTTGGATTGTCTTGCAGCTGTTGCACTGCTGCTTGCAGGTTTCTTATTATTTTTAGGAGATCTTTTCTTTCTTGATCCCAGGCTTTTAGCCTGTCTTCCAGATTTGAAAGTCTATCTTTAGTTTCCTTCAGGTGGTTCTGCCAACTTTCATTGGAGTCTTTGATTTCCTGGTAGTCTCTCTGAATCTGTTTCATATATTCTAATTCTTTTTTGTTTTTTTCCTTCTCAGTTTCCTTCAATTTTCCACTCTCCACCTTTTTGTCTCTGTCTCCTTTAGAGATGCCTAGCAATTCCTTTATTATGAATTTCATTTCTATTCTCAGCTGGGTCAACAGTTCCGCTCTAATTTCTTTTATAGCTTCATAGAGTTGTCTCCCCACTTCAGTTGTCATCACCTGAGAGATTTTAATTGCTGGGCTCCCGACCTCTTCTGCGTTTGCTTCTCCTGGATTTGCTCTGCTTGAATCAGAGGCCAGAGAGCGCCCTCTAGCTTTCTGTCTTGGTATTTTCCTGGGTTGTTCAGAAGTCTTGTGGTTTCTCTGGGGTGAGCCTGTGTTTGTCCACTGCCTTTCCCCAGCCCGTCTCTGCTCCACAGATGTCTGGTACAGTGCATGGGGGTGGGGCCACTGCCTGGGAACCTATGCTGGTTGTCCTTGCAACTTCCCCTGCCACCCCTAGGGCACACGTGCAGCCTTGGTCTCCAGACCTAGATGGTCACTCGCCAGGATCCTCTGGGGCTTGGTTGGAGCAATTTCTTTGAGACCGTGCCCAATTAGGTGTGATTCCAGTCTCAAGACGGATGCCAGTCCCTTGCTCTCCCTTGTGGGGGTGGGGGGTGGAGGGCTGGGACCTGCCATGCTCACCCACTCGCATGCTCCGGTCCACCTCGCCCCATGATTGATCGCTGCCTCAGCCGTCTCCACCATGGTCGCAGCAATTTAATTGGTTGCAGCACTTTAGTTGCACTTTCCCAGGATGGTCCCTGCCACTAATTGGGTTCGGCTCCTGGTCAGAGGTGCCGCCAGCTTCTGCCTTTGTTTGGTTACTTCTTTTTTTACTCTTTCTGTGGGCTTCAATTCTCATTTTAGATTCTTCTTGGGTCCAGAGGACCCATCTCCCTCTTTCTTTTCTTCTCTCTGTCATTATATTCCAGCATTTGGATCGCGGTGTTCACTGGTCCGCCATTTTGTAGCTCTCCTACAAAATAAATCAATATGTAAGTCTATCCCTTTGTGTTTCTTAGCTTTCAGTGGAAATTGTAGCTGAAAGCAATTTAATCGTAGCTGGTCATGGTGGCACAGTCCTTTAATCCCAGCACTTGGGAGGCTGAGGTAGGAGGAGCATTGTGAGTTCGAGGTCTGCTTGGGCTACAAAGTGAGCATAAGGCCAGCCTGAACTACATAGTGCAACCCTGCTTCAAAAACTTAGGACCAGGAGTTTAGCTCAGTGGCCTAAGCGACTGCCTCATAGGCACGAAATTGTAATTTTGATCACCAGTACCAAAAAAAAAAAAAAAAAAAAAAAAAAAAAAAAATTAAGTCATAAACCTACACAGTTTGTAAATGCTATAAACAAATAATTAAATTCTTTTTTTTTTTTTTTTTTTTTTTTTTGTGGCACCTGAGATTGAACTCACAGCCTTGTACCTTCCAGACAGGTGCTTAAGCCACTGAGCCAAATTCCCGGCCCTAACAAATAATTAAACTCTTAATGGTATCAAAACTTAATACTATAAATATATCCGAGACACTAAATTTCAATACATTTGTGATTTTTCCTACCTCATTGATCACAAATTATCTATTACATTTTGCATAAAAGTCAAAGGTATACAACCGTTTTTAAAAATTCTTTTACTTAAAATTGTCCCTGAATTGTTTTTGATTTTTGAAAAGTTTGACTGCTAATCATGACTTGTTAACTTGACTGGATTAAAAAACCTAGGGAGTGAGTAAAATACAGCTTGCATTTTGGTATGTTTAAGTGAGTCACTGAGGCATGACCTTGTGTAATATACATGGTCCTTGGATCATTCCTGTCACTCCCTGTTATTCTCTCTGGCTGCTGTGAACCAATCAACTTTGCTCTGTCAGTCCTCTATCATGCTTCTACCTTGGAACCATCATATTATAGACTGAATCCCCTGAAGCTGTAAGCCAAATTAAACCTTTCCTAATTTGAGTTGTGGATGTTGGGTACCCATACTGGGTGAACAGTACAGGGATGCAAAAGCTGATCAATAACGTGACCCAAATAGAACCAAGCATAAAGCAGTAGCACAGAGAAGCAGAAAATTAATAATTTACACACCAGTTAGAATCATGAAGAGTATGTAGCTTCAAAGCTTCAAAGGTTATATGTCTCTCTCTCAACACACACACACAAATGAGTGAAAACAAAATACTAAGTAGATAAGCAAATTGTATGCTTTATAGCAATACAATAAGATATTACTTCCTTGGAAAAAATTTAATATAATATAAATATTTCATGATATCTAGTTGTTTTCAAACATTCATGAATATATTAACATTCAGGAAAAGGCTCATGAAACTACATAATATGTTTTATTTTTCCTTGCTTATGAGCCACCTATTTTCTTAAATGTCTTTTAAAATGAAGAATCAGCTAAATATGATATTGTGCTTATTCTTATGTCTAATTCCAAAGCAAACATTACATATAACAAGCATTCTGGTGATAAATTCTTAGTTGAAAGAGCATTCTTTTGGCATTATGCAAGGTGTTTATAATCTTCAATTCACTGAACATGCTGGGTTGCACTATTTCATGTAAAGAGAATAATAGATTATAAGCTTAACTATTACCATTTCATATTTTATGGTCTCTCCAGCATACTATGCGGTTCATTTTTCAGCATGACCTCCAGTGAGCACACATAAGTAAACAGAATCTTAAATGTGCTTGGAAAATAAGAGCGAAAATGTTTTGAATTAAATCTTATTCAGCCAAAGTGGTTAGAGATGGAAATGTGAGAAGCTCTCGAGTGAACGTGAAGAAGCAACGGAATTCTTATTATCCCTAACCCATCTCACCGAGCTCACAGTGTGTTCCTACATCTGAAGATGTTTAGTTGCTTATGATGACAACATCTCATCATTGATTAGAGAGCAGGAAAATGAAAAATCACATTCATATTTAACTCAACTTATGAAAGGAATAGTGTTCACTCACAATATTACAAAGGGGAAAATATGTATCTTTTGTTTTTACTAGAAGCTTGTAAATGTTCTAAGTACCAGGTATGCATTTTATATTTTTACATAGTGTTACTATGCAAGTGAAAATAGCCAATAATTGCTCGATGAGGTATGTAGTTCTTATGTAGACAGGACAGAAAAGTATGATATTGTAGTTTGTCATTTCCCTACTGATTCTCTGGTACTATATAAATCACGTACAATAAATCAAAAGATAATTATGTTTATTAAAAGAAGCTATGTGTATCAACTTTTCAAAACCAGACATGGCAAATTAACTGAGTTTTAACTGTCTTTTTCTTCTTTTAGAAATGTATAAAATTGGATAATAATATGAAATACCTTTTCATATGTTAGACAAGGGTGAGTATATTGTTGTGATTTTGAGAGACAGTAAAGAACAAAGAGTATTTCCATTATTTCTGTGAATTTCTGCCATACGTCCCCTTCCAAAGTACAGAGAGGAAAAACAAAGATCAAAATTAAGCCCAGTAATTTTCCCAACGTGAAAGATTAAAATTAGCTAGAAGTAACTGATAGGTACCAATGAGTGAAGAGTTGTTCAAAGAATAAATTTCTGAGATCTATTATGGAACCCCTTGAGTCTTAGTGCAAACACAAAGTTTCAATCTGTATGTCTGAGTTGACTAAAAAATATAGTGAAAAGATCATTACTGTAGAAAAGAAGAAATTACCAGGGAGAGGTGAGCCAGATACCAGATCTTGCACAGGACTGAGAGACCCTAATATCTCCAACTAAAACAGGAAAAACTTATTAAACATCCTAGGCATTCTGTAGACACCCAGAGAGGAAGCCATTTTGGCATAGAATAAATTTATTATTAAAGTAAATATTACACCATTCCCATTCTAACAAAACTGCAAACTCAGAATTGAAAGTATCAGTGTTACCTCAAAGAAATTAACACTTGACAGGATGCATCGTAAGCTTCCAAAGAAACGCCGCGAGAGCTAGGCGATCAATAAAATAACTTTCAGTAAAAAATTCTAAGAAGCAAAAAAATGAGACCAATAACTAGAATCAGACAGCCAAAAGAAAATGACTCAGATATGAAAAAAATGGCAGAATAAAGAGATGAGAACTTTAAAGTAGCTTTCATAGATTGGTTCATGTTTTATAGCAAAACAACTATTTTGGAGAGGGGCCCAAACAAGGCTTGTCAATACAAACACAGAAATTTAAAAAAGTAGACTAGCAATTGTCAGTATTCCATTTGGAAATTTCATGACCATAAAGCATTTAAGACAGGAAGTAATGCCAATCCTTTATAAACTCTATTATGAAGTGGAAGATTATATAATACATCTCGATTTTATAAGAGTAAGTTAGCAAAGCCAACAATGATTGTTATAAAAAAGTAGAGACCAACAAACATTTGTTATGAACACATATTCAAAAATTATTCAATAAAATTCTAGCAAATTGATTTCAGAAATATAGGGACGTACATGCATGGAATAATAAACTGAAAATTATTCAAGAAATAAAACAATGATTGACACGAAAATCAAGAACTAGAGAACAGAATAAAATGAGAATATATTAAAGTCATCTCAATAGATGCAAAGTATTTGCTGTGCTTTGCTATCTAATAGATAAATATTTTTGCTGACATCTGTTAATACCTCCATCTAATTAGGAATAAAAACATATTTCTTCAAGATGAGAAGTGGATGTATGAAAAATCATGCACAACTAAGACTGTACTTAAATGTATAGCATTAGAATCTTTTCACATAATGAATAATCCAAAATTTTCTTTCAACATATTGCCAGGGCAATAATACAAAAAAAAAAAAAGAACAAATAAAGAATAAAAACAGTTAAATTCAATTTTTTTGCAGAAATGGAAATTGAACCCAGAACCTTCACATTGAGCTATATTTGCAGCCCTTTAAAATTATTTTTTTGTTTTGATACAGGGTCTTGCTAACTCAATCACCCAGGCTATACTCAAACTTGTCATCCTGTCTCAGTCCCCCAACGTTTTAGGATTATACCTGGCATAAATCTCAGTATTAAAATAACTATGTGTATAGGGCAAGAAAAAATGAACCTACAACATTAGCAAAACAACCAATAAAACGAATACATTCATTTCCCAAGGTTATAGGACACACTATTACTATACAAAAATTGATATCAAACATGTGAAAGCAATGAATAACTGGAAATGAGAAAATAGTCACTTAAAAATAAACATTTAGAAATAAATGTGTTGAAAAACTTACAATATTCCTGCACTGAAAATAATAAAACATCGCTGAACTTAATAGTCTCTTAAGTAGTAGAGTCACCATGTTCATGGATACAAAAACTAACTACGAACGTCAGTATCTCTCATTTGATGTAGACTCCACTGAATTCCAGTCATAATCCTCAGGCATTTATTGTAGAAATTGATATACAAATTCTAACATGCACCTAAATGTTAAAAGAATAAAGCATGACCAAAATAATCTTTAATAAGAACATCACCTGACAACTTATAATTGTTTAATTCAAGATGCATTGTCAAAAATAGGGTAACTAATATTGAGACTGACATAAAGATAGACAAATAAAACAATGTAAGAGATTTGAGAGTCCAGAAATAGACTCACTGTAAATGCAAATTGAGTTTGAATCTAAATGTCACTTTTAATAGGGTATAAAAAGCTTTTTTCAAAAAATGGAGATGATCAACCATATATAACAATATCTCTCATTACATATACTAGGGTGAATTCAAAATGGTTCATAGTCCCATGTGCAGAAATTTATAGTTCATTTTATATAGCTTTTGAAAAGAAAATACAGAATGTTTTCACGCATTGAAATGAGCAAAAATTTCTTATACAAGACCCAGAAAATACTAATCATAAAGGTAAAAATCTTAAAGATACACATCAAAATGTAAAAATCTTTTTCATCTAAAGAAAATCTATGAAAATGTATGAGAAATTCACATTAAGCTACAAGATATCTATAATATAGTTTTCCAACAAAGGATGTATGTTCAAGAATACAGTTTTGGTTACAAAATCACCAAGGTATAAAGAAAAATAAAATTAAAGAAAGCCAGAAAGCTTCAGTCAAGCGTTTCTATAGTCCATTTTTGAATTTGCTGATAAAAAGCTTATCAATAAGAACATGAAACAAAATGTTAAGATATTTTTAGAAATCATGAAAATACACTTAAAAACCCCATTGTGGTGCCTCTAAATATTTGTTAGAATGACTAAAATTAATTAGACTAGCCATATACTGTAAAATGCTGGTGAAGGTGGAAAGCAAATTAAAAACCTATATATTGAGTAAGGACTAGAACAAGGTAAAACACTTTTGCAAATAAACCTAAATTTTTCTTATAATGAACTGTATTAGTTTGCTATGGTTAGTGTGGTACATTGCCATGAACTGGACAGCTCAGAACAGCACAGAGTTGTTATCCTACAGTTTCATAGGTCACACATCTTACTCGGGTTTCACCAACATGAAATCAAGGTGTCAGCAGAGCTGCATTCCTTTTTTGAGACACTAGAGGAAAATACTTCCTCTAAACTTACAGTTTCGCCCTAGAAAGTTTGTCTACATTCCTTAGATAATGACCTCTTTCTTTCTGCTCTGAATCCAGCACGGTTGACTTCCTTGAACTTTTCCTCCACTGTCATTCATATAACTGATTGCAGAGAGTAACTTGTAAGGCTTTACGTGGTCGGATTCAGCCCACTCAATGAATAGATCCTCCTAGTGTGGTGAAACTGTTTTGAATCATGGTAGAGTGGGTTACATTAATACAAACATTTTTAAAAATGGGAGAATTTACAAATTTAAAACCTGCACACTTCACTGAATATATAGTGTATCTACTTTTTAAAAAATATTTGAAAAACTCAGCATTTTCAAAATATTTCTGGTTCATTTTTCTGGAAGCTCATTTGAAAAAATTTCTTCTACATGGCAGTATAAATTTATATAATATTTAATTGCCAGTATAAAACAAATGAAAAAATTTGCATCTTTTCTTTGTTTTTACTGTCCTTTTTTTACATTAGCGACATTCATTAAGGTATTTTTCCTAGTTATATGACTTTTGGTGGCAAAAGATTTTAGGTGAATATTTGAGGTTTTTGAAAATAAATTTTCAGTGAGGTTTCAAAAAGCAATTTTCTCTTATATTCAATACAGTCGTGTAAAAATTGCAAAGAATACTGTCAATAAACATGATCAATTTCAGGATGAATCATATATAAAGCATCATAAGTACTAACGACTACAATAACTTTCAATGTTTATAAGACATAAAGCATGTCTGTTTTTCTTCCTCTTTCTTTTCAATGCTAGCATTGGAACTTACAACTCTGATTCTTTTGCTTGAATTCAAACGTGGGTATCTTTGGATCCAGTAAAAACTATCTGCCAAAACTTGCTTGTAGAATATTTTTCTTATTACAAAGAACATAGCCCAGGCTACATTTGAAATTACTGTTATCCTTGTTTGAGGGTGATGTGCATTTAAACATGAAAGTACATGTTTGCAAATGTTTCTCCTGCCTTGGTACAATGATTATTATGTACAATTGTACGTATTATTTATATATGTGTATTTTCTTGCCTCTCTGTGAAACTATAATCTTTGAGAAAGTTTTAGATATTTGGAAGGAATTTACAATATCTAAATGGTAGTTTCATTTGGTAAAATTAAAATACTGATAGTTTCATCTTGTTATAAGTAGAAAATGTATTTTGGGGTTATCGATACTTCATATGTTTTAAACAATTTTCTTTCCACTATTGTTAATGAAGAAAAGGCAAGCTGACTAAATTAGGATTAAACAAAAAATCATTTCAATGCAACAAATCATATTTTAGTTCCTGAGCTTTTACTCTTTCTCTGAATAGCACTAGTGAAATAAATTAGACATTAGTGTTGAATATGAAGTTGCCACACACAGTAAAACAAGTTGTGCATGAATAAATTAATGTAATAAAAATAAAACAAAATGTACAAGTACCAGCAAAAATACAAGTATACCTTTATAAGTTGCTGCACCATGTTATACTAGAATTGTATTTCTTTAAAGATTTTATGACTACTAAATCTTATAATCAGTGGTGATATTAATTTACCAACACTTGTTTGGCAGATACAAAGAATATATTTCGCAGAAATGTTGTGATGCACTATTCTCAGTTTATAGATTAAAAAAGCGGAATATGAAACTGATACGCAACTCTTAAGGTGTGGATCCCGCTGTGTAATTGAAGTTTACTTAATGTCAAATCTCCTTCTCCTAACACATGTGTGGACTTGTGCACACACATGAAGTTCCCTAACTTAGAAGAACATTATCAGAGATAAAATATACAGTTTACCTAGCCGAGACTTCAGATCACTATGCATAAAAGGAAAAGAACATGGGCAGTGTTCCCGTTGGAAAGGGCTTACCCTTAAGCCATGTTTGTTGCCACCTGGAACCAGCAGCAAGGTAATTTCTTTACAACCTTAGTGTACTTCTGAGTAAGACCCGCCTGTCACTGTGAAATAGAAACCAGGAATGGCAAGGGCTGCGAATGCTTTTTATGTTCTTGGTTCTGTTACTTCCTTCACCAAAACCTGGGGAAAAAAAATCAGTTCACTTGTCTAGGTTTCAGTATCTCTGGTCTGTATGTCTAAAACTATGAAATGTTATGACTGGAAACACTGTTCTTTGAAACAGTGATTGATTTCTGTTATGAGTGTTGGCACATCATTGTTGATTATTCACTGTAAAATAAAGCACACAACTGACAATAAAGCACTTGACTGACAGTCAAGAAAGACAATATGCATGACTGTGGGGCTAGGTGAGAGGCTCTTGCAATAAGGGAGGAGTCTGGACTGCAACAAAACAAAACAAGAGCAGGTGTTTTAAATGCTGATGTGAGCTAATGGAAAAGTACCTTGAAACCTTAGGAGAGAATTGGTCAATGCGATTATGTCCTCTGTGTTTGCTAGTTGGTGCTTACGGAAGTTAGCAGATTGAGGGACAGGGCCCTTTTATTTATTTATTTATTTTTATATTACAAAGTTTACTCTAACAACATTTCTCTGATTGATAAATACGTTTCAATTTTCCACATTATATGTATTGCTATTAATATGTGTTTGTGATACATAAAAATATATATTCATCCCAGGAAATTGGTACTTACACCTATCTTACCTATCATGGCTTGATCATTTATACTTCTCCTTCCCTCCCTCTTATCTCCCTTTGTCTCGTTTCCCATTCCCAACACCCCTAAAATCTACCTCCATGTTTTATATCATCTACCTTTCATTTCCCATTTTAAATTATTTTTACTTTAGGGATCTCCTATAAGAGAAACCATGCGATAAGTGTGATTTATTTTGCTTAGCATTCTGATCTCAAGGCTCTCTTTTTGGATGACTACAACTCAAAGGCATGTCTCTTATTTAGTTAAGAAAAGTATTCAGTGCCAGAAAAGATTTATTTTTCAAAAATGGTAGGAAAAGAATTTATAATTGCAAGCTTTTTAAAGACTATGAAATAAGGGCAGGTGGACCATGACCTCGAGTCAAAATGATTCATATCTAAATAAAATCCTCAAAGAATGGTTGTGCCATATATGTCTGATGATTCAACAAATAGAAAAAGTCATGAATTAAGGAACTTAGAATAAAGAATACAAAAAATTAATGAATTAGTGGATTTATATCTGAATGTGTTGGCATTAGGGTAGTGAAATAAAATATGTCAGGGTAGAGTTTGAAAACTTTTAAAAAGTGATTTCTCAAAAAGGGTCTGTTAAATGTTTGGGTGTGGTAGCTGGACCAATATTTAAGGATTTTTAATAATAACTTTGATTGTCATAAAATATTATCCTTTTGATAAAAACCTATAACTTTTAAATATTTTCATAGTATAAATTACAGTTTTTAAAATCAGAGAACTCAATCATGGATTTGGGTCTCCTTTTCTCAGGAGGAATGTGTATATAGGTATGGTTTCATATAATTTAGGTTTGAGAAAAAGTTCAACTCTATTTGCAAATTATAAATTCAATGTTCTTAACGTGAAATATCTTCATATATTCTATACCGCTCTTTTGAAAATGCTCAATACACTTAGTTTTAGTTCTTATTTGGTCAGTGCTTAGTCTGTCCAGTGGAATACAAGCTCCTCTCAGGGATGCTGTGGGCAGGAATAATTCCTGACTCACTCATTGCTCTATCCCCTGTCCACAAAAGAGTGACTTATACCCAGTAAGCACTTCATGAATATCTACTGAATGAAAGAGCACAGAGTAATAAAGAAAATGATATCCAACCCAAATTAAGGAAAGCAAGTAGCCCTTGCTTGTGAAGGAAATACTGTTTCACTGCCTTCTTCTGCCATTTCAGTGTGTCATGTGAAGTTCTCAAGCCCTCCAGTTTTTATCTGATCTTTTCCAATAGGTTTATTATTTGTGGATTATGCCAGGTTAGGTCATGGCTTATTTCCCAGGTAGGCATTGATGAATATGTGTTTCCTGATTTTTAGAGGCATCATCTGACACCAGGGCAAGTTTTTGTGTTCCAACAATTAAAAATACATTCCAAGACAGGTGTTAAAATGCAGAACTCCATCTTTTAAATAATGTTGGATTAAATTGAACTCTTTCATATTTATGTTATTCATTTGTCAATTCCTAATATCTTAACATTGAATTTTTAGTATCATTTCTCAATCAATTGTCAAATGTCTGCGTCATCTAGATTAATATGTAACTACACAGGGTCTGTTTCTCCAAAGTTACTGATAGGCAATTTTTTGTGTAAAAGGAGACAAAAGTTTTGCTCAATAATACTCAAATTTATTTAAATTATGGGCATTCTCATGGTTTTGTTGAATGTCAGGGAATATTAATCTTTATAACCTTTAATATTTTCTCTAATTGTTGATTATTTCTTTATCATGTATTGTAAGCTATAAAAACAGCAAGATCGAAGTGAACACTAATCCCAGAAAGTTTATATTTTACACCATGGGCCAGGTGTATCTATATTTTGATCTTTGCTGGTACATAAAACTCCTTTAATCCTGCCAATGATTCGCATTTCCTATTTTTTTCCAAAGGAAAGAAACCTTTTATTCTGCTTTCTTTAAATCCCAACTTCTGACTTTCAATTCTACAGAAAAGCAAATCTTACTTTAAGAAAATGTTTGGAAAATTAAGCAATTAACTCTCACAAATTTTAAGGTTAGGGTTATCAAGGTATCTATTTGTAGCATACTTAGCTTTTCTCTCTTCAGAATAAATAATAGTTGTTTTTTGCTGTGCAGTTAACAATTCTTAGTCCTCAACATTTTTGGCCATATGGTTTTTGCTTGAAGTAAACACCCAATGGTAAAACTCTCCATTAATTTTAAAGGTTTTGAAGTTGTAAATAGTGTTATAATCAAGCATGATAATACATCTTACACCACAGAAGGTCACTTACAAGTCCAACAGAAAGTCATCTCTCTTACTTAAACCTGACTTAAGTGCTTTATTACATTATGTTACTCTTAAATGTTTATTTTTTCTAATTTCTCATTCCCTAATGTATAAATATTTGCAGAATAGGAATTATCTCACTCTCTCATTCTAACGTCTCCATTTTCCCTTCTGTCTATAATCGCAGTACACATATTTGCACTTAAAATTCAGAAACACTGATTCTTTAATAATTCATATCTAAATCAATATAATTTTAAAAGTAACTTCCCTACATACAAGCCAAATGGATGAACTTCATAAATCTGTTAGTCACATTTAGCAAATACTGTATTGTGAAAATGCTTCTATTAGTTTGAATTCTTTTCCCATTTCCCATTTTTATGCACTTAAAACACTTCTTCCTCTATTCCAATAATATTTAATTTTATTTTGATCCTTCCCAATAGATATTAAAGTGATAAGTTAATTAAATAACAATAAAATATTGTTTCTTATGTAAGATTGACCATTGAAATCAGGTTATAGGAATATAAATTTAAGTTTTGTCTAAAAGTGCAACTTTAAAAATAGTTTAGAAATATAAACAAGTAAATTATTGGAACTGTGTCTATTGTATGTGTATCAGCTTGTAACTTGGAAATGGAAAGAATCAGACTCCAGGACCAAGAATATATTATAGATAGTTAAGGATACTCTCATTCCTACATTCAAGTGCATTTTCAGAATGGAATATATTTATGGCTATTTCTTCAATCCTCTTTAAATTTGATTTTCTTATCATACAAAGGCAGTATTGTAAGCCAAGAATGTCTAGATACCTTCTGTAGTAGCATTATTTGAGAAACTCCCCATGGAATACTTCTCTTTAGAAAACTCTTTGCATTATGCTTAAGTTATATCACACCCAGCAAGATTTCCTTTTGAATCTCCTTGAAAAAAACCTACTGAGATTCTCAATAGAGCAAACCAGTGATTAACTGGAAAACTCAATTAATCAGCATTGTTTTTCTCCTTTGAACACCATTTGAAGGATAAAAAAATTAATAGCAATGCCATAATGACAAGAAAAGAATTATATCATAAGTGAATACAGTATGACTAGGACCAGTTGAGATTAATTCTGATCTCTGATGAACCATTTTTAGCTCTGAGGCTGTTCATGAATCGTTGGAAACATGAATTAGCTTTTCTACAACATACTTCTCAAGGTATAGATGGCCTAAAATGTTTAAGACGTATTTCAACCCACTAGTAAGTAGAATGGAAGCAAAAAGTAACCATTTCTAATTAACAGGAACTCTATTTTGTATGACCATACTCTATTTTGTATGACTCTTTTTATTGTTTGACACTTCCTTAATCAAAGGTTATCACTGTTATATACATTGTGTTCCGCATCTTTTGAGAAAGTTGATCAGATTTCAGTGTTCCCTGACTCTATGTATGTGCACATTTGTGTAGAATGGCACAGCCATAAAAGCCTCCACCCGTTCATATCCACCTCTCTCTTCAGCTAGTCACTTGGCATGGGGATGAACCTGGGCCACATGTTCCCGGGAGTTGTATGGGTGTTGGTGTGGTGTGGGGAAAGCATCAGAAAATATCAGTCTGAAGACTGAATTTCATGAACCAGGAAGGGTCTGAGGGAACACAAAAAGCAAGCAACCAAGACAGCAGCAGTCTAGGTGTCTAATCGTTTTCATTTCCCAATCCTAGGCTGGCCTGTCTCCATATTCATTCTTCTTCTGAATCAGAACGTGGGCACCTTGACCCTTGAATATGCTCAGCCAGTGCATATAAGCTACTAATATTTGAAGCTAGAAAATTCTTATTTCACACATACTGAGTAACAATTGTATTTCTATCTATAGAGCCTTCATTCCTAAAAATCATTTTGCTTATACTAAACTAATATTATTTATAGCTGTCACTCTGATATCTTTTTTTCTATAAAGAAAACTACTGGCATTATAAAATTGTTACTATTTTGCATTATGTACTGTTATTATCTCCCCCTTGATAAATGAAGACACTAAAGCATGAAAAGTGTATGAATATTGAAAAAGTGGTTTTGATGCAATAAATAGGGGATCAGCACCAAGAAATCTGGTCTTTCATACCGATTCATAAACCCAGTTCAGTTTGACCATACAGTATTAATGATGGGGTTTATGAACACTATGTGGAATTGGGGCTAATAGATTATGTAAATCATTTGTAAGCATATGTGTGTACACATGCGTGGGTGTGTGCACATGTATAGACTTACTGGAGAACTCACCATCCTAGCAGGTTAGGAATATTGGTTGCAAGTGCAAACATTTACACATGAGATTATTATAAAAAGAATCATCCAGCCTCCATTTATTGCTTATGTTTTCTTGGAATGCCTCCGGTTATTGTGATACTGTACTGTGGGCATAATCGGTTCATCAGTGAGTACAGCTGATTCACATACACACAGACCTCTGGACTGAATCCCCAGTTTGGACTGCTGCCTTCTGTATAAGTAGGCATCACCTTTGCATAATCTCTCCACTCTGAGCTCTATCCAGCAAACCTAGTGAGGCAGGCTGAATTTAAAAGGCCACCATAAACTGAGCCACGAATTACCAACAGATCCAATGGTTCAAGAATAATTTCCTCTTCAGCTTGAAATGTAAGTATGGCTCACTGAGAACCCCGTATTACCTCCTGATTCCACGGCAGGCCTGTCACAGCAGAACTCACTGAGTGTAAAGTTTTTAAAGTGCATTTGTTATAGCTTGCTAGTCTGACTATTAAAGTGAAACACTACACACCGTTAAACCTTCAAACTAGCACTGCAAAAATACTTATCAAAAATACAGCCTTTGGGAGATTTGTTTACTCTAGAAATATGCTGTCTTTGCAGTTACTTTTTCCTTAATGAGAAGGCAGTGCAGGCTCTGTCTTTTTCATTGGAGGGCAAAAAGCCAAATACAGGGAATTGCCCTTAAAGTGACATGGTAGTACTGAATTCCTAAGCAGGATTCAGAAATCTTCCTGAAAACACTTTAAATTCTGAAACAAAGTTCCACACTTGAAAACCATTTGTTTTGCCTCAAAATTTGGTATTCAGCCCATTATTGATGCATAATGTGACAGCTAAAAGTACAAACCTGGGAAACAAGCCCCTCTACATAAGAAACAAAGTCTTCCTGAAATCATGAAGATATATATTCCTTTGTATTTAGAATCATCTAAAATTAGCAAGAGGCTAAGCAAGGGTAATTGGTGAAATCAGTCCTCTTTAAAAAAAAAAAACAAACACTATGCAAGTTTCCTTTAAAACTTCGGGATGAGAGCTGTCTCCACTTAGGAGGGAATTCTGTCTCCTCTTGTAAAGCAGAGCATGCATTCTATTTTTTGGCATTCTCCTCGAGTATGGCATTTGCTTGGAGATTGTGTGGCCTGCCTTGTCAAACAATACAGAGCAGAGTAAAGGTGGAGGAAAATAAATAAATAAGGAAACCTTCAGAGGCATTTTCTTGCTTTTCCCATTTAATTTTTCATTTGGGTTATAAATGGCATCTCAGACAGAAGGAAACCTCCTGGGTTTGTCAGGGTTCTCTGCTGGCTTAATCATGAGCATAACACGTAGAGAAGTGAGGCACTAAGAGAATTAGTGATTGCGTCAAGAAGGGAAGGATGATCAATTATTCACCACATGCCACCAAACACGAGAAGCATGACCACTGCTTGTCTCTTGTCTTCTCTCCTGCATACACACAAACAAAGCTCTTTCTACAGCCTGCATGGATTTGAGAGCAATATTCCTTTCAAGTATTTCTCATTTTTGCCAATCTTCTTACATGTGACTGGGCAATCACAATTAAGGAGTACGTTAATGGACATCCTCTTAGCTGCTTCTGTGCTCTCATTTGGCTTCATTTATTATTTTAAAAAAACAAAAAACAAAAAAGAAATAAAATGAGATCTAAGTAAGTGACCTTGAAAATAAATTTCTTATATAAAATTCACCTAGAAAAAGCTTGTAGCATCCTGAAGGGAATGCAAAGGCTTTGATGAATTCCTTCTGGTTTTCTGTTTTTAAAAGAGACACTTCCCACCTTGAAAAGGCACTTGAAATTATTCTGACATTAAAGAACCTTCCCTTGTTTTCCTTATATATGTAGGGAGCAGTCATTTCATCTATAGACAGGCATGTAGATATATCATCGGGGGAATTGTGGCTTTGTAAGTCTATCGTTTACAAACTTTGCAATATTGAGGAGGTCACGTCAACGTTGTATGTACAAACTTTCCTCATCTGTGTAATAAATGATCTTCCAGCCATACACACTTCACAGGATTTTTAGACAAATTAAATGAGATATTTCTAAGAACACTCAGTTGACATTCTTTTCCATCTACTTTTCAGCTGTCACAAAATTTTCCTGCATGTTTCCCAGTTATTAAAATTTTCAGTGGAAAACATCAAAGGGCAGCAAGCAGAGCCTTTTTTTCTCTCAGATTTTATATTTCCACATAATTCTGAATTTATTCTGTAGATTTATCATTTCCTGGGTCTCAATGTGTGTAGGGCATTATACAGTACTTAGTTATTCTTGCCTTCTATGCATTCTTTGTATTCTCACAATAATTGTAGGAGAAAAAAATTTCCAATTTAGATATGAACAAATTGAAACTCAAAGGGGTTAACTATTCTCAGGATCTGATCAGTGAAAATTCAGCCTGTGCCCTCAAATAATATTTTTCAAATCTTTATTATCTGGGCAAGTAACCCAGTGATCTTGTTAAGAGACGAATTCCAGGGTACATCCTGTGAATTAGCATTCCCCAAAATCCTAGTTGGTACCAATGATGCTCGTCCCCACATCACATCTAGTGTAGCAATCCTCTAAAACAGTGGTCCCCAACATTTTGGCACCCAGAACTGATGTTTGGAAGACAATTTTTCCATAGACTGACTTGGTCGGGGAGTGGTATTGGGATTAGATTCTCATCAGAATTGTGCAACATAGATTCCCTCTCATGCAGTTCATGGTAGTGTCCCAGCTTCCGTGAGAATCTAGCTTAGCACTGAACTAATAGGAAGTGGGACTTGGACTCTAATGCAAAAGATGGGCAGTGGCTGTAGAAGCAGATGAAGCTTCACTCCCTGGCTGCCACTCACCCCCCACTGTGTGGTCTGATGGGCTAGTGCCAATCTGTAGCTTGGGTATTGGGGACCATTACTCTAAAGCACCCTGCCTCGTAAATCTAGCCAATGTACATGCCATGAATATCAGTTCAATTAAAAAATATTAATCAAGGCTGGGGATTTAACTGAGTGGCAAAGTGCCCTGAGTTTGATTCCCAATCCAAAAAAACTATATATATATATATATATATATATATATATATATATATATAATCAGACACACCCCAAACTGGGCTGTGGTAATGCAGTAGGTGTATCTTAATCCATTCAATGTGACATACTGTGATTACAGTCACACAAATCAAGAACATGCCAGAAAATAATCTCATTCTGGAGCATATAATAAAGAAATTTTAACTAAGATGCATATATATATATGTGTGTGTGTGTGTGTGTGTGTGTGTGTGTGTGTATTAGTCAAAAGATGGAGAAAGAAACATGTAAATAAAAATGAGATCTTCTGATTTATTCTGGTCAAATTTTCTGAAATGAATGATGAATGCTTCTTGGATCCATGTGATAGTAGCAGCAGGTTTTGATTCCCGGACAAATGGCTGTTACACTTGACACTGAGCCACTTCCACTGACCCTACCCAGCCCCAAGTCATATTGCTATTACTAGAGATTTTTGAATTCCCAGTGTTCCAGGAGATACTGCCTTTACCGACTGGTCTTTTTCCAGGTCATTTTCTCCCATGTCATCTTTCGACCTTCCGGATAAAAACCCGACAGTTAGGTCCATCTTGACTTCGATGAGAAACTGGTAGAGATAAACTTTTATTAAAGTAATAGCGGCCTGACATAAAGGAAGGAGAACATGTAGATAAGAGAAAAGAACAGAAAGACGGGAGAAAGATAAACACACATTCTGTACAGTTGAGGCCACATAATCCGGTAAGAACAGTTAATAGAACTACAGAACGAAATCTAGAAGCTAGCTCTTCACCGGTTTTCCTTCTGGAAACGGTGTGAGTCACCTGTCACTGTCTTTCTTCAATGAGAAACAATTCCTTTGGGACATCTTTGCCATGCAACTTCATTTGCTCTCTAGTCCCCTCCCCCAAAGACACAGTGAAAGAGTCAGGTAGTAACAGACATTAATGACTGTCAACAGGCATCAGGAACTGTGGTGAGCTTAGACCCTGACCCCATGAAGCTAACTACTGGTAACATGAGTCACGGCAAATGCAGCCACACCCTACTGAGGATCTGCCTATCTACCAGACACTTGATCTCTGCTTTCTAGTCTTCCATCCTCTAAATTTTCCTTTCTGAATTCTACTTACAAGTGTACTTCACTGTAAACACGTAGTTCAACTAATAGGAAAAACTAGAAATATGAATTTTCATCACTGTACTGAAGCAAGTGATATGGATGAATGCATGTGCCTATCTTTACATGTTAGCTTCATTATTGCATAATTTTATTATAAATATATGGTTATATATAGCATAAATATATATACATTTGCATGACTGTAGTTAGCATAAATTTTTGTTGCCTATATATAAATCACTAGGCAGCTTGTAGACACATCCAAGTCAGACAATAAGCTGGTAGTATTGTATGTGTTTATGTATGTGTATGAGAGAGAGGGAGGGAGGGAGGGAGAAAGGGAAAATACAAGGCACTCACTAGAGTAAACTGTTTTTCTTTCTTGTATTCTATATGGTAGAATCTTCTTGGCAAGCAGCGATTCGAGTAAAGCCTCCTATAAACATATGTTCATGACTTCATTCATTCAATCCTCCAGTAATGTTCTAACATAAAGGAACAAAAATAATTGTTATCCACTTACAGAACTTACAGGATAGTAGAAGAAAGAGTGATAATAATAATGTCAATGTACACACACAAATGTTATTAATTAATGTTCTCTAGAGGAACAGAAACAATAAGAGATCTAGGCTCAAATTTTGTGGGATGAGATGTATTATGTAGGTTTACAGAATCGAGGCAGGAAAGTGCACAGTGGTTGCCTGCTGATTCAGAGCTGAGAGCACCCACCGTGCCCAGCTGCATAGTGGAGAGCAGACAAGGCAGGAGCTGATCGTCATTCAAGAGGATGAAAATCATAGAACAAGAATCGTCAGGGTCAAGGATGCAGCACAGGTCTAAGGTCCTATGCCTGGAAGGTCACTGTAAAGTCACCCAGGTGAGTCAGCTTTGAACGGCTCGAGAAAATGGGAACATTGTCCAAAAGCAGTGATGAGGACTGGGGCACTTCCAAAATGGTGACACTTTCTTCTTTTCCCTTTCATCCCTTCCAGGGTAGAAGTTATTGGTCTGCCTTGGGTCCTCCGCCACACTTTGCTGAGCTCTGTGTCAGTCAGACACACCCCAAACTGGGCTGTGCTAATGTGCTAGGTGTATCTTAATCCATTCAATGTGACATATCTTGATTACAGTCACACCAATCAAGAACATGCCAGAAAATAATCTCATTCTGGAGCATATAATAAAGGAATTTTAACTAAGGTGGCTTTTAGGGAGATAGCTTTAGCTAGGAGTCATCCTAATAGATGACTCGGGAAAAGCTGTGAAAGGGAGCAAACCTCTTGTGCCAAAGTAGGTGACATGTTTCAGATACACAATGGACAGCGTGGCTACTAGACACAAAATACAGTAGGAGAGGCAGGGAGATTCTATGTGTAGCCTATGGTTCCTCCAATGCACAAGTAACATGTAAAAGAGTAGAGTACTTCTTCAATCTGGTGATAATCATAGTATTTCAGGTGTGTGATACAGGCAGTAGAAGACTCTTCTCATGTCTTTGTGCTCAAGCATTTTGTCCTGTCTCTCTCTCTCTCTCTCTCTCTCTCTCTCTCTCTCTCTTTCGTTTGTTCATCCATTTCTTATCTCATAAGTACCTACCATAGACCAGACAAGAAAAGCCTCAGCAGTACAATGGTAAGAAAAATAAACATGACTTCCATATTTGTGGAAATTATAGTGTGACATAGGATTGTCTGAGAGTCCATTGAAATGATGAGTGTGAAAGAACTTGTAACTGACACTTAATACATATACATTAGTTTTAATCATTTTGATGCTTATGAAACTTAGAAGATTTTCAGAGCAGATTTATATTGCTAATACAAATAAAATAGATAGAAATTGTACAGAAAAGGTTAGGTCTGCATGATGTATTTCATATTCTCATTAACCAATGCAATGAAATATCAAAGACAGGCATGTGAGGTTGGTGTGGAGTGATGAGAGAGATCTCAAGGCTGAGGAGTTACCCTATAAAAGGATCGGTACCCTTTTGCTTTCAGAATCCTTAGAATGTTCAAGGAGTAAGAATGCCCACAGTAAATCATAACATTGTCTTCTGTGTGGCATAGAAATCCCACTTTATCGCTTTCACTGACCATATGCTTGTGTCTAATTACCTCTCTGATAAAAGCATGGTTTGGAATTATGTCGAAAGCTTTCACTATTTTTTCAAGTGAAAAAGAAACTGTTGTTTTTACAGAGGAAAGAGAAAGGTGATTTATTCCTCCTTCTGAAAATGCAGCAGCTGCCTTGTTGTTTCCTCTGCCTTTGTTGAATTGCAGAGTGGTCACCGGAATTGATATTCAGGTCAATATCATTCTTTGAAGATGGTAACCTTTTGTGGGTATAATCTGTTTCTTTAAGTCATATTTTGTAAAAGAACCTCACACTCTTCAGGAAATCTTTAGCCATTTCAATAATCTTGATACAATAACACAAAATAAGCTACAAGTGTGAATGTGAAGAAATGCCTCAGTGTTGGCTCAGAAAAGCAGTGGTATATTCCATTTAAAAATATGTATGAAATGAAAAAACACTTCCCATACATTTTTTGACTCAGTAATTTCCACATCTCCAGGTGAGCTCTGTAATGCCAGATATTAAAGTAAATATGTATGTCCTTCAGAAACCTGAAGCCTTTGATGAGAAACTTGAAAATGCACGATAAGGGTTTGCATGATAGAACAGATGTCATTTATAACTTTTTTTGTCTAACCATAGTAGGTGCAAAAATCCAACCACCTATTAAGTTTATTTTGTTTCCATATTTAACCCCAATTACCCTGTGCAGGGGAATTCTTTTAAAATTTAATTCCCCCCTCACATTTTTTCCTGCTTCTGCAAGCCTTTTCTCCCCCGCATGTAAATTGCAGCAGGTGCACAAAATTGAAGACATCACAATTAAATGTAATCAAATATTTTAGGCACTAATGAACAGCTCCAGGAAAACAAGTCAAAAGAAAAAAAAAAGCCTTTAAGTGAGTGGATTTTCAAACACCCAAGGCACCATAGGACCAATTAAGAGAGTCAGATACCAGGACACATACTGACATTAATTATCTTTGAGTTCAGGGAAATAAAAAATAAAAGCAACAATTATCATAATAAATCTCCACACAGTGCTTGTAAGTTGTGCTAATCTACAACACACCTGGGTTTCAGACATTTAAGGCGAATACTCAATCAGTTGGTAACGACCTCACAGAGGGGCTCGTGGGACACTTTTTTCTTTCTGTGATCTGCCAATCAGATACAGGGGCTGAAATGATGTCCAACAGCTATGTCTGCTTTATTTTGCATCACTCACATGAGTTGCAGACAGGAACACTGTATAATTTATTCAATAAAGTAAGTCACAAAGCCAGGGTTTTCTTTAGGGGATGTTTATTCAAAAAAGAAGGAAAAGTCAAGAATTGATATTCAAGGTAAAAATTTGAATTGTTGGAGTCCCAAAGTCCCAGGATGTCTCTGTAAATTTATTCTCCCTGAAGCCAGAAAGAATCTTACTAAAGAGAACAAATATTTCAGTTTGGGAATATGGGTTTTCATTTTTAAAAATGCTCGAGAGGGGGGCAGAGAATGTTAAGTGCTACAAGCAAAGAGGAATAGAAAGGGGGAAAGAAACCTTGTTATTAAAATTGATCTACATTTTATTGATAATTTGAAGCTAAACAAAAAAGGAGGCTACTTAAAGTTAGAGCATTGCTAGATTTCTTCACTCAAAAGAAAATTGACATCACTATTAGAAAGCACTATAAATTTATTTTTCTTTTAATGACAAATGTCGTCAACATAGTCCTGGTAGATATTTAAAATTAGTAACTTTTATTTCAATTTTTTTTCATATGTCCATACTTGTCAGTGGAAACTTTGGAAGAGTAAATGAAAAAGAAAATAAGTACAGTGTATATTTCTTAATTTCTTGTCCTATCCCTGGACTCAAGGGAATAACTTTCTTTCTGAAGAAAGAGGCACTTAATTTATATAAACCTTTTAAGTTTTTTAGACTAACTTCAATACTTGGGAATATGATGCTTATCCTGAAAATGTAATTTTTGTATTTTATTTCCTTGATGATTGAGGTTTGTGATAATGTTTATGTTACTGAAAGAAATTGCTCTTACATGTTAAAAGACACATAACAGTAGCAACTGTGACATTCATATATACGTTTGTGTAATGTGCAACTTTTGAATAATTCCTATAATGTAACACCCAAAAATAGAAAATATGTACATTATGCATATATGCATATATTTCTTAGATTCACAGTTTTATTAGATACCAAATATTCTGAGAGAAAAAACAGTAAAAAATTGCTTTCATTAAGATGCATTACTTGACGCAGGTTAACAAAGCTTCTGACTGAAACACTGAAGAAAACAGTGTTCAGTTCTCTTCATACTATTTGCTAATTTTCTAAGTTCATTTTACTGAACAAATTCATTTTTAAGTTACTGTATATGCTTTGAATAATATTTGCATTTATTTTAAGTTTTATGCCTTCATATTGAAAGCCAGCCTGTTTTGGAAAAATGTGAGCTATTTTATTGTACATGTGTAGCTGTATAAACAATGGCATAGTCAAAGATTTAGCCCTCTTATTTTTAATAAATTGAAATTTTAGAAATGTAGTCTTGGCTGCTGAAAAGGTTTTAAAATGTTCTATGCAATCTCAAAAATGAGAAATATTTTGAGAAATATTGCATTGCATTTAAATTGTGTTTGAACTGGACAATTCATTAAAAGCTTTCTAAGGTATCAGAAATGGAAAAAGTACAGGTCTAATACAGTGAAAATTTAATAGCCTTAGAAATTAAAGTTCTTATGAATTATTTCTATAATATTTTAAATGTACAATACTTTAACAATAAATTAGGATGAACAGGTGAAATGGTGCTAACATTTATTAAAAATTAAAAATACTGATAATTTTCAAATATCACATTTATAAAAATTACATCAATCTATAATATATATCTAACTGCCATCATATTGCATAACGAAAGAGAAAATATAAATATTTTTGTTAAGTGTTTCTCATTTGTACTATCTTTTATTAGAATTAGCGCAAATGTCATTTGAGAATAGATAAATAAATTATGCTGCATGTCTAGACAGGTTATATTAACTACTGAAAATTAGAATTTTAAATTTATTGATAAACTGTTCTATAACATATGTTTCTGTAAAAGTAACAATATTTCTGTGTATCATTATTTTATTAATTATATATTCATATCAACTAGTACATGGGTCTCAATAAATATAGGAGGTGATCAAAAAACATAGCGAATGCTTATATTTAAGAAAATTATTACAGAAAAGGGGATTTCTATTAACCTCTCTCAAAATGCTATCATCAATTTGAAAATACTTATCACAATGTTGTTGCCACTTTCCGAAGCAGTCATGAGTATTCTCTTTCGAGCCTTAACAAGATATGATAAAAAATGCAGTGAATTTTACTGCTGAGTGCCACTCAGTGGCAAAGTAAGACTCACAAAAGCATTATGGTTTGTTCGCAGCCACCTTTTTCACTGAATTTGACACTGCTGGTTCTTCTCCAAAGTTAAAATGACTATGAAACGTAAATGTTTTGAACTGATTCAGGATATTAAAGCAGTCATGATATGATAGTGCAACTGAAGACTCAAGGAAGGGAACTTCTAGAACTGTTTTAGAAAATGGCGAGAATGATGAAATACGTATGTTTGAAGCAGATGGAGTGTTTTGAGGGAGATTAATGGCAATTTGCCTTTTTCTGTAATTTTTTTTTGAAAATTAGATATACTATATCATATAAAGAATGGTTGTGATAAGAATAGCTGTATGTGGGAAATGGGCTTCGAGGCATTATTCCCTACATATATTTCTATAATTATGCAATTTCAGTTTTTTAATAATCAGGTAATTCCTCACATAAGACATTTGACATTTTTATATTCTTAAGATTATTATATTAATTTTATTAGAGAATGTCTGTATTTTATTGTTCTATTATAATTACTATTGTGATAATTGTGTTATGCACAATTATTTTTTTTTTCAAATTGATATTAGTGTTTTAGAAGAGGTTCTGAAATGGAGTAAATGGGTCAAAATGGTGTTTTATAAAAATAGATTCAATAAATACCAGATATTAAAATTCTACACAAAGTTGAAAGAAATAATCTAAAATCATTGAGAAATTACTATTCTCATATAATAAGATAAAATAGTAAAATACACTGGAAATGTAGTATTTACATTACATTACTACGAAGATGGCCACAAAACACTCATTCATGTTATTCTGCTAATTTCAAAGAGAATTAAAACTAATATTTTAAATATTTCCAATCTATTCCATACACTGAAAAGAACACAAAATAAGGAGCTAAAATATTTTTGTCAGTTCCTCCACTGAGCAAGACACATTATCTATGCACAACTTGTTAGTTCTAGAATAAAAAATTCCCCAACTCACTTTCAAGTTTAAATTCTATTGTATTAAAATGAATGCATTTTATCACCACCCCCACCAGTACCACCACCTTCATCATCATCATTATTGTCATCATCATCACGAATGAGATTTTCTCCTCTTTCTACCAAACTGGCAATGCACATGTTTTATTTACTGAAGAAAAAAAAAAAAAAAAAACCCTGTTCAAACCCAGATGGCTGATTTCTGAGCAATGCAAAGGCTGAGGACCCCTGGACTGAACTTTCAGATGAGCACAATGTGGGGACTGCGTTGTAGACCAAGGACAGCAGAGCAGGTGCCCTGGTTAGGCGTGGGCTCCTACCATTTCTTGTTGCTTTTCCTGACATCCAGTAAAAGTTCCTTCCCATTTCAGTTGTATTCAAAAGGTATTTTCCTTTGGTGGGAGAATATTTCTTACGCTTATTGGCCTCACTCATTTGCATGCTCTGCAGATCTTTGCGTCCTTGAACTGCTCCTCTTAGCATGCTTTCAATTTTAGGAACTAAATACTCTTAAAAAACAAAAAAGACACATACATTGCACTTCACTTTGCCCTGACATGTTAATATCAAATAACCTAAGGCTTCTGGCCAAACTGGGTGTTTAACCTCTAGCTTCTTTACCTTTAATGTCGTCCTTTGTAAACTCGTATTTAGTCCTGGAACTTGCCGAGGTAGCATTGCCATTTTGGTTCTGTGTGATTTTCCCTTTGAACGTGCTTTTCTCTTTATTAATCAGTGTAACAGGGTTTGCATTGCTGTAATGCTAGAATGTTTTGTATGTTTCTTTCACATACCCCATATCTGGTGTCTTTTTTATTATCCATTTAAACAAATTCATCTAAATTCCAGGTTTATTAAGATTTTTCTCCTTAATAAGGATAGGATATGTGGAGACCTATTGATAATTGAACAATGCTAAAAGCTTGAATAAAATGAAAAAAACATGTGGTAAGCCTTTAAAAATCATTCAGTATGTTTAATAAAATGCTGCTTTATTTTTCTGAATAAATGTAGAAATAATACTGGGACATTTCAC
>RJWM01009706.1:0-67056 GCA_004363535.1 Dasyprocta punctata | reverse complement strand
ACAATCAAACCTTCTAAAAGTAGGTTTTTCATAAATGTTGATTAGCAGGTTGAGGAAGGCTGTATCCATTTCTGTATTTATAATTACAATTCTTACATTGGTAATCATGAACAGTACCGGTATATAACACACTCAAACTACTTTATTTTATTTTAATTTAGACAACTTCTCATAACTACTCACTGTATTAGATGAGATCGTTAGTAATTCTATCCTCTTTGCTCTCATCACCTTCTACTTTGGCCTTCTGAGCTACATCTTTATTAGCTTTTTATTGTTAGGTTTGATAATATTACCTTGTTTCTTTTTCAACAGCTGATGGGTTTCTGTTTCATAATGCACCATCAAGTGCTGAAAAACATGCTTCACATCCCTTGCCTTCCCTTATTGGAACCATGATTTTAATACACAGCCTGTTTGTTTTGTTTCTATTTTTCAATCTGTTCATGCCCATAAGCATTTGTGTCCATCTCCCACGCCATCCCACCCCAGTGCTGGATATGCATGATGGGCAAGCACTCGACCACTGAGCTATGTCTCCATCCTTTTTTATTATTTTGAGACAGGACCTTAGTATCTCAAGGAACTTGTGATTCTCCCTGCCTCAGCCTCCTACATAACTGGGACAACAGGCATACATCATTACAACTGGCTTGTGTCCACCATTTTTATTTAAATGGAACATTTAAATAAAAGGATTTATGATAGCCAAAATAAACACAGCCTGTTTGTTTTGTTTCTATTTTTAGTGGCAGTCCTAAGTGGAAAGAAGAAATATACCCTTTCTTCTCAAAATCACTAACATCATCTATCCTCTTAGGCTAGATTTTGTTTTTCTGGGTTCACATATTTTCTTCTTTCTCTGAGCTCTTTGATTTCATACCCAATCTGGAATGACTGTCTCGGGTTCTAAGAGTTAACTGTCATCTTAGTATTATTTTCCCAAGGCCTGTGGAGAAAGTCCATCATTTCCTATATCAGAAATCATTTTTCTTGATGTACTAATTCCATTGAGTGGCCACAACAAAGTACCATCATCTCATAATTCTGAAGGTTAAACATTTAAGGTCAAGATGTCTAAATTCTATTGTTTATAGATGGTGACCTTCCTTTGTCTTTACATCATCTTTTCTCTTTATATGCCTATCTCCAAGTTCAAATTCTCTCTTTTTTTTATACAGACATTGTCACATTGAATTCAGTATCCCTCATCTGGTCTTAACTTGAAAATTTGCTAAGAACTTTTTCAAAATAAAATAACATTCATGGGTAGTGGAGGTTAGAACATCAATATATTTTGAGTGGACAAAATTCAACTGAGAACAATTCATATCTCTACCCATTTTACTGTATTATATCTCAAATAACTTCCTTAGAAAGGGCACATGGAATATAAATTATGAATTCTAATGTGCCTAAAATATGATTATTTGTTATCATAGTCTGATTGTGTGAGAATGTTAGGCCAAAATCATTACCCATGATAATTTTGAATGCATTGCTCATTTTTTTTCTACCATTAAGTGTTGGCAATGAAAGTCAATGCTGGGTTGACTTTCTATCTTTTATAGAGCATCTATTTTGTCTGTCCAAAGGTGTTTAGTAATCTTCTCTTTACTTTTGGGCTCTGACAGAAAGAATTTCAAGACTATGTTTACACATGAAGATTCCTTCATTATTTTCTAACAACCTAATGGACTATTTGAAAAAACAAGTCCTGTCTGAGCTTTGAGTAAATATTTTGTATTATTTCTTTGAAATTTCTTCCCCTCTGTCACTGTGTACCCAATTTTCTAGTCTTTTTATTATTGGAGTCGGGCTTCCCAAAATTATTCTCTTATTTACCTACAGTGTTCAGTCACTTTGTTTAGTTTTGTTTCTATTAAGTTTGTTTTGTTCAACTTCTTTTCTTTTCCTCTATTATGAAAGACTTGATTCATATTCTAACCCCTCTTTGCATATTTCATTTGATTTACAGTTATACACATCACAAATGTTATCATTTGATCCATGTTATTACATGGATCTAGAAAGTTCCCCACAGGTGAATATAGTAAAGGCTTGACCCCCAGTTCACAGTGCTACTACAAGTTGGTGGAACTTTCAGAAAGTGGGGCCTAATGGGAGGTCTTCAGGTCATTGTGAGAACATCCTGCAAGGGAACTATGGAACCCTCGTTCCTTCTTTTCTCTCTTTGACTTCCTGACGAGGAAGTTTTGCTCTACCATGTGCTTCCCACCAAGGTTTACTGGTTTCTCACACACCTGAAGGCAACAGAACCAACAATTATGGACTGAAACCTCCAAAATTGTGATAAAAACAAATTTTTTCTTTTTGTAAACTGACTAATCTCAGGTATTTGTTGTAATGCAAAGCTGACTGACACAACCCCCAGTTTTTCCCTTCTTGCAGCATTGTTTTCCTATTTTGCGAGCACTACCTTCTCAATTTTTTTCCCTTACATGTCTGTTTCTTCTATAGATAGTTGTTCTTGTTTTTAATTGTGTACTTTTTTTCATAATGTTGATGGCCTTTGGACATTGTTCTATTTAAGAAAGGAGAATAGAATAATTTCTATTTTCTCTGATGGATCTCTTTCCTGCTTGGTCTCTCTCATTAACAGAAAGGCTGACTGAGAACTTTATGTGTGTGTATAGGGCTTCTCTAAACAACATGAATCTTGTAGTACAAACAGCCAGAGACTAGATTTTAACCTTGAAGGTCCTCACCTCCACACTGGGAGAACTTCACCCTGAGGTGCTGGCACCAAAAGTTCTAATTCTGCCTATAGAGATACTAGATTTTATTAGAGAAAGGTCCTTAGTGTCTTTTGGTGATTGATGCTTCAGTCAAGCGTGTCAAGAAGAATGCACTAAGGTACTCTGCAGATAAACTTTTCAATTCTATTACCTTGACATTCCCAACTCTCCCCTGTTGCAGCCTCCTGCTCTCTCTCTGGTCTACCACTTACTATATCTCTTTTCCTAAACTTTCATCCTCTTTTTAACTTGCAAAAATTTGGTGAAGTTTTTTTTAATATATATATTTCTCTTTCATTCTCTTCATGACATCTTTTTCCTTTCACCATTACCAAATGGTGCTGGGCAGTTTGAAGATGTTAAAGAAAAACATGGATCCACAGCCAGTTGTATTGAACCATCTTTAACTAGAAGTTTCCAATGAAATGTAACGCAGGGGTCAATGGAACATTTAAATAAAAGGATTTATGACAGCCAAAAAAAGAAAAGTGAAACTAGCAGTATCTTCATATCTTGATAATGATATGTATAAATACACTTAAACATGTGTATATATGCATAGATGTGGTGGAAAAAGAGAATGAGTTCTGTAGGGAAAATAATGAACTCTGGAATGTCCTGTAGCTGGAGGAATCTACAGGATAATTTTAAAAGATAATACAGGGCCATGGGTCATACAACATTGGTTACTTTCACTGCATCATTTGACTTATTCATTATGTATATATAATATTTTATAATAAACTATAGTTCATTGTGCCTCCACCTTTTGTAACTTAATTCTGTTGCTCTTGTTAAGAAGAGTTGAGGGTTTATTTTTGATGACTTCTTAACTCTTAGCTGGACTTAGAAATTGCTTTTATTGACAGAATATAATAGAAATGAGGGTATACAAGTTCCAAAGATAGAGCCTTAAAAAGATTTGCAACTTGTACTCTTCTTGTATTAAAAACCCAAGCCCACCAAGCTAGGTTAAAACCCAGTGTATCCTGCTGCACAATGAACATCCAAGGCTCTCCAACTAACAATTTGTAACATTTGCCAGACATGAAAGTGAGGCCTTCTGAGATTATTCAGTCTCAGCTGAGCTCTCAGATGAGTATCTCCTGGCTATACCAGAAGAACCATCCACATAGCCAATTCACAAAATTGAGAGTGATAATAAATCATTGTGTAATCAATTGCAATGAGTTCATATCTTGGTGAGTGTAACAGCAAAACATACAACAAAGAGATCAAAGAATGGAAAAAGATTGCCTATAACAGGTAAAAGGAGTACTGGAGTTATTGCCAAAACAATACTTTTTCTGAGGAACAAACACATGGAGATTTTATTCAGGGAGCCTACACGTATTCTCGTAAGAAAGTGCTTTAGGGGCAGACACATTCCTAAGCATGCTCAGGCATACACTTCTGAGCATGCTCCTTTTAATCTTATTCAAAGAAAGATGGTGCACATATTTCAGAGCATATTGCGTTCAGGGTCTAGAGCATATATTCCAAATGTTGCAATGGCAAATACAGACACTTCTGGGTGTGCTATGTCAAGGGTTATAAAATGTTGGACACAAATTGGGTGTAATAATGTATGCCTGTTGTCCCAGCTATGCAGGGGGCTGAGGCAGGGAGAATCACAAACTCCTTGAGATTCTAAGGTCCTGTCTCAAAATAATAAAAAAGGATGGAGACATAGCTCAGTGGTCGAGTGCTTGCCCATCATGCATATCCAGCACTGGGGTGGGGTGGGGTGGGGGATGGACACAAATGCTTATGGGCATAACCTGATTAATATTACAACAAGCCAGATTTACCCTAGACACCTAAAATATGAGTTAGAGTGACTTGGTAACCTTGTCCCTTTCTCTGCAAGTTTCTCCAGAGAGTGTTAGCTGCAAAAATAAAAAAGAAAGGAGGACTTTGAAGAGTCAATATGGTGTGAGTTTACTCCTGAAGGTACCTGCTTCTTTTAAAGGTTAACATTGTTATTTTGAGACACTAAGTTTTGAAGCATTTGTTCTTGAGAAGTTTTTTACTGGTTAAACATTTAGAAAAAGTTCTGAATTTTGTTTTCATTTGGACCATTTAATGGCGTGTGCCCATCACTTTAGTAATCCCTGTACTTAAAAGAATTCTACGGACTGATAGGTTTAGAGCTGGGTTTTTCCCTATCCTTGGACTTATTGTTGTAATGAGAAATTTCCATGATTGGCTTAGGTCAAGTCTGTTCCTATTCTTAGAGCTGAGAATGAGTCTAAACTCACCCAAGGTAATGAGAAGAAAGTGAAGTGAATGGTGGAAAGGCACTTTGTATAATAGCTAGGGGGAGGTTGAAATTGACAATGGAAAAGTCTTTTTCCCTGACTATTATCCTTCACTGCTCATCCCAAATTCAACATGGCCACCTTTGCATCACTAGTCCTGTGAAAGTTGCTTCCTATGTGTCCACTGTAGTTCCTGCCATACTCCAAATCCATTGCTATTAACAGTATGAAGCCCTCAACATTTTGAATGACTATGAGTTTCAAAGTGAACTTCAACTACTGGAAAAGTGCTGGATTGGTTGCCTGAGCTGAGTAAAGTATACAAAAAATGTCTAACCAAAAAAAAAAAAATTAAAGTTAAAAGTCAAATGATGTGAAGCACAAACAAGGGACAAGTCAGAAAGAGGAGGGAAATATACACCCAACTTGGTTATTAAGATAAAGAATTCCTGAATGCTTTGCATTAGAACTAGTAGCAGCTTAGGAAGATGATGGCAAAGGAGAGCATGTTGCCCATAAAACGATTCCAAATAGATATATTATAAACAAGTTTCTCGGACTTCTCACATTCTTTCCTTTCATAGTTTTCTGTAGTCAACTCGTATTTTATTTTAAAAATATGGTGCCAGTGTGATGAATTCTACTTGATATTTTCTTTGCAGTAGTTTGCATTTATTTTCACAGGAGCAGTAAATGAATAGCTTCCTATGCTACCTTTAACACGTGGTGATAGTTTCCAGCTGTCACCAGCCCTTGAGCTTCAACACCCTCTGTGGATTCCAGTCACTCTGTCCATGCCACTGCAAACAATCTCTTCACCAAAAAACTCTTTTTTAAAGTCCCAGGTGATGATGATGAGACAGGAGAGAAGGGCCTGGTGGATCCCAAGCCCCAAACACCTTGCCACTGGCAGTGGCTACATCGGATGTTCCACAGCCACTCTGGAAATCATTTGCTTTACCTGTAGCAAGCATTGGTTGTGAAGCCATCCAAGAAGGATCCAGCCATTGTTAACCAGGTCCACAAGGAGCCTCTTTACCACCCATACTAAGTAGAAAGTCTGACACTGTGCATGTACGAGCCTGCCTTTTTCTTCTGTGTAAGCAACTTCTTCCACACTTTGGTAAGTCAGTCTGTGTACTGGCACTCTTACACTACAGCGTAAACCCTAGTAAAGCCTCTTTCAGTTGGTATATCATTGCCTATTCATCATTTCTACCTCAAATAAAACAGATTGAACTGGGAACACTAAGAGTTGGCAACACTGAACATCACTAGCCCCAAATGTGGTATGTGGCCAGGGTAGGTAACACTGAGCATGGCTAGAAATCAGTGAAAGAGAGTAAGGGAGAACTGCTGGGAGCTGCTATCTCTGGTCACTAGATTTCCCTTGGCCTGTTGCTAGTCACTGGCTCTGGCTCTCAGGAGAGAAGTAGAAGGCTATTACCACTAAGAACTGATAGCCGCTGACATTCAAAACTCAGGGATCCACTAACTCAAAGAGCTACACTTTGCCTTCATATGATTTCCATCTGAACTGGGCAAAAGAGCCCTCATTCAATTGGTGACAATGCCAGCTATTTTATTCCAGGATCTTTATTGTAATATAATATGCAGACATCTTCCCACTAGGGTCACCAACGTAGATAACACCTCTTTGCATTTCTGATGTTTATCCATATGGTAACTGCTGTGATCTGATTTCTTGCCCTCCCCAAGTTCATATTTCATATGTTGAAACTTAACCCCTATTGTGATATTATTGAGTTGGGGCTTTGGTAGGCAATTAGGTCATGAGAGCTCGGCCTTTGTGATTAGTGCCCTGACCAAAAAGCCTGAGGGAGCTTGATTACTTCTTCAATTGTGTGAGAATACAGAGAGAAGTCGCTAGCTATGAGGAATGAGTCCTCACCAGACATTGAATCTGCTGACATTTGATCTTGGAATCGAGAATAAGGAGCAATAAATTTTTGTTTTTATATTTTACTCAGCTTAAGGTGATTTGTTATGACAATTCAAAAGGATTTAGAAACAAAGTATTAGTATATATTAGACAAGAAGAGATACAGAAATTAAACTACCTTTTGTCACTATGACCGTATGGTTTAATTAAGGATATTTGGTTACTTTTTAAAAAGTAAATATACAAAGTTTAGCATTATTGTGTATTGGCAGTGATGAAAAAAACTAAATAGAAAATGTACCTTATTCATAATATGGTTAAGAATTATAATATATATAAATTTATTGTAAGTAAAGTAATTGTTTGAATATAACCATCAGCTATTACTAGACATCATAGAGAAAAATCTAAAAATTGAAAAACTTGTGAACAGGGCAGGACATATTTATTCTCTTTGCAAACACCACAGCTTAATGCAAAGCCACTGTAAACAAATAATATATTAGCACATGAATAGGAAACTATATCAGAGTAACAGAATAAGTAGCAAATATATAACAATCAGTATTCAAGCATAGAGAGGAAATGATACTTCCACTTCAGGCTACGATAGAATAATATGGACTCAATGTTAGCTCTCGTTTATCTTGAACAATCAGAAAACCAGACCTGATATACAAAACAACAATTTTCGGATCTTGGACTACAAGGAGCTCACAGCAGTGATTCCTGGGAAAGGGGAAATAAGCAAGATAAGATCTATGAGTTAAGGAAGTGGGGGCCTTGGTTGTTAGCAATAATTTAGGGAAGTTTTTTAGATGACTCCTACTACCGAACAATCTGAACATCCTGACTTTTGTGTTAAATGGTAAAAGGGAGCTAAGCACAGAGTGCTGTGAATATACCTGCTTGACGGCTCACCCAGAGTTAGAGGACATCAAAGGCATCATGAAAGAGATTATGAACCATACCCAAATGATAAGAAAGTTCTAACAAATGAAAGTTTGGGAGTGGGAGGGAAAATTGACTCAACCACGGACAACATCTTGAAAAAACGGTTAAAGGAAAGAGAGTGGACACAAGGAGGCTGGAAAATGGGTACCAAAGCTCAGTTAAGTAGAAGGAATAAGTTCTTGTGCCCTGCAGCACAGTGGTACAGCTGAGGTTTACAATAACCTCCTATGTATTTTATGAAAATCTACAAGAGAGGCACTTGAAGGGTCCAAACAAAGAAATGACAAGGAAAGGGGAATTCTAATTATCTGATTTGATCAGAGCACGCTGTGTGCATGTGTAACAATATCACAGTAACCCCCTTAATGCATGTTAATAAAAAAAAAAGGGATGAGAATGTGTATCTTACCAGTAAAGCACTTGCCTGGAATGCTCATGGCCCTGAGTTTGATCTCTAGCACAGTAAAATTAATTAATTAATTAATTAAATATGCACGTATGCAGTGGGAATGTCTCTTATCTTAAGCAACTTGTGTATGAAAACTGAGTACTTTCATACTTTTACCTTTTCAGAAACCAATAATAAACACTTGATTTAAAATAAAAAAGGAAACAAAATTGTGCCATGGGTTTAATTAAAATGAAAGGATATAGTACATTGGGAATGGGACCTAGAGGAAGGAAAGTTAAGAGGTTGAAATAGCACAGTGATATAAGCACACCCATGTTTATAGTGGCACAGTTTGTAATAGCTAAATCTTGGAAACAGCCCAAATGCCCATCAACTGATGGATGGCTAAAGAGTTGAGTGTTTTTATACAATAGAGTACTACTGTGCTATAAAGAAGGATAAGCATGAGACATTTCTAACTAAATGAATGCACCTTGAGGCTGTACTCTTAAGTGAAATAAATTGGACACATATGTGTAAATACTACATTTTTTCCCTGTATGAGAAACTGAAAGTGTAAATAAGGACTAAAACGTAAAATAGATATTGTGAAATAGGAAGAAAATGTTCAAGTGGGAAAGAGAACAATGGATGATGCAGGGGGAAAGGAAGGATGGGAAAAGAAAAAATATGATGAGAAAAGAAACAATGGAAACAAAGCTTTTGTAAATACAGAGGGGAAAGGAGGTTGAAAGGAGGGGATGAGAATGTGAAAAAAAAAGAATCATATATAGGTCAAATTCCTTATAATGAATGTAATCATTATGTATACCTCAAGTGTACCAATAAACAATTTAAAAATGACAGAACAGAAAAAGAAAAAGTGATTTTAAAAAAATTCCCTGAGGAGAAATGGGCATGGAATCTAACATACAGATGGAGGAATTAGCAAATCATGAAAATCTTTTCAGTCATAAAGAAAATAGTACACAGAAACGTGGTGCAGGTGAAATTGGGTAAGTCTGGGTGAAACAGAAGTTTCTCCCAAAGCCTGGCTTTATCTATGAAGTAGAAAATGAATTCATATGTTGAGATGTAGAATCAGAGACTAAAGACAAAAAATTAAGGGTCCAGTTGAGATGGGACTGGTCTGGCTTGTGTATGATTTCCTCCAGTAATACCCTGCAATTCTCAGAACAAGTGAACCCTGGAAATGACACCAACAGAATAGAAACTGTATTCTCTATCCTGCTTCCCTATACAATGTCTCTCTCACGTATCAAGCAACATTTATTGAGTTTCAGTGTTTTCTGAGTACTGTAGAAAAAGAGACAGAGAAATCAGTAACTCCTAAGGTTTTCACATGAAAAATGACTATAAATCTATTTACTACAGTGGACAGTCTTGACTCACAATGCTTCACATTTACCTCTTCCCTTTCACTGATCTATCCCTCTTTCATAGAAAGAGATCAGATTGATTTAATCAGGTGAATTCTCTTTTAGGTACTGTTAGTTTTCTGCTATCTACTACATTCCATAGGACTTTCTCTCTTCTGTGTATTTTCAATTTTATAACTTTCAGTATGTCTGTAAATATAAAAAGTAATAATATGTCTCTGTATTCCCAGAACCAACATCTCATATATGACTCATAAAAAGATTTGTGTGACTTACTTAGCAGAATCAGATGCAATCATTATATTAACTTCATCAAAACTGCTAATTTACAGGAGCAACAGGTGACGGGCAGATTCTAGTGAAATTCCAAAAGGAATGACCAAAAAAAAGGAACAGAAAAGAATTAACCTGAGGTGGCTGTGGGTTTTTTCTGAGCATTTCATCAAATAAATGGAACTAAGGAAAAATAAAATATCCAGAAGGGGCAGATGGTTATTTCACGTCTTATCATTCACATTTTACTTTCAGACTGAAAAGAGTAACAGGTAGTGATTAGAAATCAAATGATCAGACAAGAGAAAAGCTGAAAGAGAAATCTCTTCTTAATTCCTGGATGCAAATATTTTTGTTATTTTAAGCAAAAATTTTGAATAAATACTTGAAGGGAAAATTACAGCATGTAGGGAGAATAGTCTTCGGAATTCTAATCAAACCAAAATAACACCATTTTGTAGTGGGCACTCTTTAGCTGTCTGGGGAGTCCTCAGCAAGGGCTAAGGCTGTGTGCCAGACTGCAGCACAACAAGACCACCCACCACTGTGGCTTGACAGTGCTTGCTGAGAGGAGCAGAAGCTGGGAACAGATTAAACACAACTTTTCCTCAGCACTGTTGTCTTTTACTTCTGTTTTTCTGCTATTTATCTTAGAACCATATATAAATTATAGATTAGCAAAGGGGTCTTGCCTGACTTTAGTAGTGTGGCAGCTTGCCAGTCATCTGCCACTCGGTAAGTAACCCCTGATCAACGTGCTTGCTCACCACGCTGGACTTGTCAGAGTCATTCTTTGGACTTTGGATGACCTCTCACTTCATAGGTTAACATTTGTTTTACATCTCTCTGGGAAAATTACAGAGCATAGCAGGTTCTCCAGTGCTTAACTCTCATCTTAATTCTCTAAGAAGCAGACTCAGAAGCTATCCCTGCCAAAGAATAGAAGTTGTGCACTAGTGGTCTGAAATCGGAACTGATGAGATAAATATGGAGAGTCGAGCAAGAATATTTGAAATCTGGAAATTTCTAAAAAATCCGGATACTTCAGAATCTGTATCAATTAACAGCCAAGGTGGGTGGTCACACTCCACTTACGTCTGTTGAGAGTCTGTGAAGATTCTATTGGCATTTTCATTGGTAATTTTTTTTATTAAAAGTAATGAACAAATTGAAAATCCTCAATAGAGCTAATTTATGGTTTTCTTAATTGAAAGGCTTATTCTTATTCTTCCCTAAAGAACCATGACTATTGACATCCCAGTTAAAAAGGACAGTCAAGAGAAAGGAAATATCATACCTTATTTGCATACTTGTGTAACTTATTTGCAAATCTGTAATTCAGAAGATACCACTTAAGTCACTATTATTCCTGAAAGGAATACATGTTATCCATAAAATTTCTTTCAAGATGCTCCACCAGGACAGTATTACATTTTCTCAAAGTTTAAACTTATATAATTAGAACAGTGTTCAATACATGTTTCAGGGCTACATAATGGTTGTCAAGAAAAGTAAAATAAAATAGATATTTTTGTGTTTTATCAGTGCTAATTACTCGTTGACTTTATACCTATGCATCCCCAACCACAGATTCTAAAGATAAAATATTAGCCTGTTAAGTTAAATGTTCTAATCGTGCTTTAAAGTCATAATATGCTGTAATAATCATGAAAAAGATATTTATTTATGTTGACCAATTCCTAATCTTTATGAATAAAGGAATATATTTTTGCTTTAAATTTTTTTCTGGAAAAAAATTTTTTCTAGAATTCAAAATAATCTGCTAAAAAGACAAGGGCTGTTTTCCATATGATTGATATAATCTTCGAAAATTTAGTTTCTTGAAAGCATTATAGAATGTCTGAGAGCTTATTTTTAAATGTTTGTGGAATAGCTAATATCTTAGTGCAAATTTTCCTTTCTTTTTAAAAAATCAGATGCCATGAAAAATTTGTCCTTGATTATGATCAGAAATTTTCTTTGTATTAATTTTCATATGAGCATTTGTTCATGTCATATAAAAATTTTTTAAATCTCTTCTAAGATACTATTTTTAAAGTGGTTTTTGTTTATTTTTGACTAAAAATGAAGATGACTTATGAAGTTGCTCCAGGCCTTTTTCCTGTGCTTCTCACTAAACCAGAGATGAAAGCATATTTGAGAAGTCCAGATGATTCTTATTTTTCAAAAATTGAGTCACTTGACATAAAAGTCTCCTACCTAAGGAAAAAAATAATATTTTTAACAGTAAAATGTGGCATTTCGTTTATATCTCTTACGCTTTTTCTCTATCAGTTCAACCATAATCTTAATGTCTATCATTCTGCAATCACCCCACTGCTTAATATTTGCAGTTGACTTTTCCTCAATTTTATGTAATGCTCTGTGCATTTTCAACAAATGACTTCGTTTTCCTTGCCTTATCTGATTCACACTCTGCAAACTTTACAAAAACATAAGAGTAACTAAGTTCTCAAGAGACCTCACCTGACTTGCGTTATCTGCTGTAGTCTTTCTTACCTTGAATCTCTCTTTGTAAAAAAGGAAATACTATTTACTAACAGATATTTCATTCAGACAAGGTTGATGATATCAGCACATCAATTTGTAAATACATAATGATTGTGTCTTAAATAAAGACTACTTTTAAAATAACTATTTCATTTAAGAAGTATAGTTAATTCAGAAGTGTATTGTTTCCTAAGGAATGTCTTTTTATTTGGACTTCTATGACTGTGTGTGTGTGAGTGTGTGTGTGTGTGCAAAACCATGTTTGTGTCTTATATTTAAAACTATGACCAAAGTTATACACCATATTTCTGAGTTATGGTTTAGGAATGTGGACCCAAACAAATAACCTAATTTTCTAACTGGGATAAACAATGAAACAATTATAGCAATTGTTCAATATCAACTTTGAACAATATCGTTGTATCTTAAACGATGACAACTCTTTCACTCACCTATGTCAGCTTTGCAAGATGATCTAATCTTCATTTTAAGATGACTGTAGTTTATTCAAACCTCAAGTGAGTGGGATTATTTAGGAAAGCCAAATTTAGAAGTGAAGCTTTTTTTTCTGCCAGCCTGATTAGTTCACACCCAGAATTAACATAAGTGGGAATTCTCAGACCTCTCAAGTGGAGAACAGCCTCTTGCAGAGATGCCAAAAAGATACTTCCCCCAAAAAAACCTCAGCCATAGCAACTTTATATTGTTTTCTCCAATTAAAGGCTAAAATTGCATCTCTAAAATGATGAGTTTTATAAATAAAAACATTTGTGTAGAATAACTTAAGGCAAGTAACCTAATTGCAGGATGTAATAAATAGAAGAAAAAATTGTATCTTTATGAATACATAAAATTAAAGGGAAATAAATGAATTAAAATATTCTTTCATAGAAGTGAGTTTTTTTGGTACTTGTAAGTATATTATTCAAAGAAAATATTTCAAATTATATCTCCCTACATGATTAAGATTCTTTACAAATAAAAACTTCTGTTTTTAAAATATTCTTTAACTTCAAAGATATTTGTAGCAGGAAATACTGGATTCCTTAGTGACACTTCTCTTTTTTTCATAGGAAAGTACAGTACCAAAATGCAACACTGCCCCACATTAGCCACTTTGCTGTAAGAACTCAGTTGATGCAAGATGTGCCTTTTGGTACATGAGGGAGGGGCCACAAAGCAAGAGATGTAACCTGCAAACTGAAGCACCTCATACAGGCAAAATGATAGGAGAAAGGAGGAAAATTGAAACAGTCAATGTTTAGCCACTTTATATTTTATATGCATATTTGAGTGTGTGTTTGCATGAATACATTTTGTCCTATACAAAGGTTCTCAATAAACATTGGTTGACCAGGTTTGTTTTACAAAATAAAAATCCCTGTGGAGAGACAGAATTAATTGAAATACTCACATTTCATCCTTTTGACCTAGTCAGGATCAAAATATAAAACCTATTTACTTAGTTTGCTCAATGTGTGTGAAGATATAAAGTGATGTATTGGAAGGTGTGAAACACTTTTGATGATACCTTCACTATCAGATATTCTGAATAGTACCAACACACTCCATTCCAGTCACTATGGCAAGCGCTTCCTGGGATTCTACTAAGAATCTCACTTCTAGTTGTTACTCTGTAAGAGTTAGTGCTCAGGGCTGGAAGGTTGGCTCAGTGGCTTAAGCGCCTGCCCTGGCAGGCGTGAGGCTGTGAGTTCAATCCCCAGTACCGTAAAAAAAAAAAAAAAAAAAAAAAAAAAAAAAAAAAAAAAGAGTTAGTGCTCCACTTTACCAGCCAATAAAACGAGGTGGAACTGGACACTGTAGCATGCACCTGTAATCCCAGCTACTTGGACGACTGGGACAGAAGGATCCTTTTGAGCTCAGTTATTTGCACCTGGGCAACATAGTGAGATATTGTTTCAAAATAAATAAATAAATAAATAAATAAATGTGATACCCAGGTTCCAGAGTTGGTAACAGAGCCGGGTTTATTGACCTAAAAGTATATTTATTCTTCTATATAGTGAGTTTTAAAAGAGAGGTCCCCTAGATGGGCGTGGTGGCACACGTCTTTAATCCCAGCGCTCAGGAGGCTGAGGTAGGAGGAGCGTTGTGAGTTCGAGGCTGACTTGGGCTACAACGTGAGCGCAAGGCCAGCCTGAGCTACACAGTGCGACCCTGCCTCAAAAAACCAGGGGCGGGAGTTTGGCTCAGTGACTTAAGCGCCTGTCTGACAGGTGCGAGGTTGTGAGTTCAACCCCCGGTGCCGCAAAAAAAAAAAAAAAAAGAGGTTCCCTAACCTAGCATAATGTGGGAATTTTCAAGATATGCAAATTATCAGAATCTGTGCTAGATCTACTAAATCAGAAATATGAGAGCAAAGCCCAAAGATCTGTTTTTTAATAAACCCTCTGAGCAATTCTCATGCCAATTTGAGACTCTCTGTTTAGTCTATATTTCTACTGTATTCCCATGAGAAAGAGACTGGGTCTTGTATTAATTTTTGTTTTGAAAGATATAATAGGTCTTATTTTCAGGATATATCTTTTTCACTCATGGACAACAATCTACATTTATTCATGTGCAACAATCTGCATTAATTCATTTATTCAAGTTCAAAAATCCACATTTATTCATGTACACACATCTATATTTATTCAACTATAGTCATATCATCTTCTTCTGGATCATCATAACACTCCAAATCCCAAATTCTGGCCTGAACTTCTTATGACTCCACTCCTGTAGAACCATTAACCCCAATCTCTCACATCCAACAATAAAGCTATCCTTAAATGAGCTCTTCTTGTCCATGTATCCTACTTGTTGTGTATTGTTACAATAGATAACATGGTGAATTACGAAGATTCACACATTACACAACTACATCAGTTTGTTATCAAATGCACATATTATTCATGTGTTGTGCCTGTACTCCAATTGGCCGTTCAGCAATAAGTCTCTAATAAGTTAATTTACGTGGGCATTTACCTCTCCTCAAAGGAACTGATTTGTGTATTTACAAACTCTTAGTTACAATTTATATTATCATTTAAGTATTAATGCCAATATTAATTATTTATATTTAATTATATATTATCTTATTATTTGATAATTCAATACATCCATCATGCGTTGCAATGGACCTACTAAATGGGTTCATCTGGCTGGCATTCTTAACTGGGGTTTATTTCTGGGGAAGGCTTATATTATGAGCATCCTAAAAAAATCATGTGAGGGCTAATTTTCCAGCTAGGTCTTATTTTTATGGAAATATGGCAATATATACAGTAATACCTCAGTTCACAAACACTCTTGCTTGCAAACAAATTGATTTAACAAACAAAAACATTCAGCAAAATTTTGCTTCCATTGGCAAACTCTGCAACAGGTGACAAACATGACCACAGCCATCTTTCCCACACAAACGCAATGCAGCCATCTAAAAATTGTAAAACAAACCAAGTTCATAAACTGAGGTACCACTGTACTATCAACTTACAATCAAGCACATATAAATCTATTAAACACAATGCAAATTGTCTATCTAGAAGCTGCTTAGTTATATCATAATTTTTTACAAATATTTGTACATAGTACTACAGTAAGAGTACCAAATCCAGAAGTGATTCCTATAGTCTTTGTTAGCATTTCCAAAAGTGAACCGACTATGTGTTAAAATTCAATTGGAATAGCCAAACTTTTTCTTTTAAAATATATTATGAAACAAGAATAATGTTAAAAGATAATGTTAAATAAGCATAATTCCATAACTGGAATTGTATTTGTTAATCAATTTAACTTTGATTGCCATCTAGTATTATTAACATGTGAACATCAGCTTATGTCTTAAAAGGTTGAGGTTCCATAGATTCATCATAATAAACCATAGTCACAATCATTATAAAATTTTTTAAGTATATTCATCTATTTAAAAGTCTATCTTTATATCACACAGAAAACTATGTATCGCCAGAATGATAAAGAATGAACAATTTCGCTGGGAGTTTGGCTCAGCGGCTTACATGCCTGTCAGGCAGGCGCGAGATTATGAGTTCAATCCCCGGTGCCACAAAAATAAATAAATAAATAAATAAGAATGAACAATTTCTTTATCAATCTTTTTAGAAGTTAAAGAAATTAAAGAAATCATCTAGACCATTTTATAAATAAGAAAAACTATAATCAATGAAATAACATGGAATTACTCCAAATATCGTAAGTTTTACGTTGTATGCAATTGATGGTTTTTTGGAACAGATCACAATTTATTCTCTCCTAAATGCTCATGCCCCTCCTCAAATGAAAATGTGGAATCAACTGTTCTCCCTTTGTCAGAGGAAATCTTTATGTCTCCTCCACAATTTTTTGTATGTTGTGACTCAAACCAGGGATCTTGTCCATGCTGGGCAAGCCCTGCACCAATTAGCTACTACCACAACTTTCTCCTCCACTTTTGACCAATATTTCCAGTGGACATAGCATTTTTCTTTAACATTTCAAAGAAGTAATTTATTGTCATCCTTCTTGCATGATTTCTGATAAGAAGTTTCTATGTATTTATTATTCCTCTGTAGATGAATTTTCTCTAATTACTGTAGATATTTTCTATTTGTTTTTGATCTTCAGCAGTTTGAACATGGTAGTATAGGCTCTGTTTTGATTATTTTGTTTAGAGGATTTTTAAAACAATTGTTCTCGATATTCCCTGAACCACTTAGATTGATGGTTTGATGTGCTGCTCATCTTGAAACCATTCAAGTCATTATTTCTTCATATTTTTTGTTCTATTCTCTCTTCTCTTTTGTGATTCCAACTATATATAAATGATGCCACTGATACCATATTGCAGTTATTGAATACTCTGGTTCTTCACCTTTTTTTGTTTTTATGTACCAGTCAAGTTTGTTGACAAGCCTATATTACTTTTCATCTTTTTACTGCTTTTTCAACTTCTAGTGTTTCCATTTGATTCTTTCTCAATTTCTATCTTTCTTGTTTATCTGATACAGTACTTTTTTATCAGATTCTTTAAAAATTAAGCACAGTTGATTTAAATTTTGTTTAATATTTCCAAAAATCTGGATTATATATGAATCTAGTGATGAGGAGTGTATTGTCTTACCAGATAGTTTTTATTCTTCTCATTTTACATACCATCCTGAATTAGCGTAAAGTGAAAGCTGAGCATATTGTAGAGATACTAGGTGCTGCAGTAAAGAATTTTTGAAACATGCAGATGAGCATGTCTTTTCTTCTACTGGGCTTTTAGGAATTTGTGTTAGTTTAATCAGAAACTGGGCTATGTATGAAGTTTATTACTGTTATAGTTACTCCGAGTGGACTAGAGCTTCAAACTCCACTAGTGATGTTGTGTTTATGGTATGAGTTTACTTCCAGGTGGATTTTCTTAACATCTACTCCCTGCTGTGTTTCAGTTCTTCTCTATGTGCTTGCCTTCTACTGTATATTCCACTGTTCCTTATCCTCAGCACTGATTAGGAAGGGAGAAGTCATTTCCTGATATCTTGATTAATCCTCAGTGTTAGGCAGACACTATGAACCTAGGTGTTAGGAGTATGCTCTTTGCCAGTGACCCTGCATCTTTTTCAAATGTAATGCTAGATCTGGCACACACATTTTGACCTCTTTTACTTTCTTTATTCTTCTTTCCTGTCACCAGCTACAATGAGTTTCTATCAGTACCTTTCTGTTGTGTTCTCCTCTGGAGATTGAGACTTTCGTTCTGTATTGGAAATAGAGAAGAGATTTCTTAGCAGAACTGTTCCAGTAGGTGATGTTCCCAACTGCACAAAGCACCTTGGGAAGTTGTCTCAGGATTCTCTCAGGTCTTCCTTGTGAGACCTGCTGGAATTCTTAGAAAGAGAACCTGTGCCACAGTGCAAGTTCCTCTATACCTGCAGCCTCCAGCAGCTTAATGTTTTCATTCTAATGCACACTTTTGTCTAGAAAGTTTCTAGATAAATACTCACTCCAGATGATGTGGTATTTGGTTTTATGTATACAAGGTAAGCTCAGGTTTTGTTTCTCCTTGGAGGTGCAGTTCCGTGACTTATGAACAATTGAGTTACAAAGTTTCACAGATAAGAACTGACCTCACATTACAAACAATTTTAGATGTGAACAAATTGTGGAAGTAGCTCACCCCAAACCTAACCCTCTACCATCACTCTAAGGTAACTGCAAAAGTAAGAACAATCTATTTGCATCATTTCCACATGTGTGTTTGGTTTTTCTTAATGGTTTACATTGTGTATTTGTGTCAAAGATGTGTAAGACTCACTTTGTCAGACTTACAAATGAATCTGATTTATGGTAATTCTTCCAGAAAAGGACCCATTTGCAAGTCAGGGACTTAATGTACTTATCTCTCTCCAGATTCTTGTGACTTTAGGTCTCTCAAGGTTCACAAAATGCCATTGGTTTCAATTTAATCTGCTTTTGTCTTACTGTAAGGGTTGGAAAGACATTTATCCAACTCTCTAATCCTGAAAGGAAGCCCTCCCCTTTTCCTTCTTTAAAATCATTTGAAAGTGGCTTTGTCTTGTGATACGACTTGTATCCGGATGCCATCTCCCGAAGTCTCATGTGGTCATAGGTGGGGAGTTTAGAAGGTGGCTGAATTAGGATGTGTGGCTGTGGGTTAAGGGTGTGATACTAGGATTAAAAGTATGATGCTGAGTTTAAAGATGCCCCATCCTGGATATGGTTGGTACCAATCAAAAGGCCTGTACCCTAGATAGAATAAAAGAAAGACAGACTTGTTATTTGCTGCTTTGCTATTTCCCGTCTGCTTGCCATGGACTGTTTCTTCTCTGCAATTTCTCCTCTGCCACCCTGCCTTGGAGCAAGCCAACTATGGACTGACACCTCTATAAACTGTAAACTACAATAAGCCTTTCCTCTTTTAACTTCAAGTGTCAGGTATTTTGTCTCAGCAATGAGAAAAGTAACCAAGACATCTTGTGATTGACTTTGAACAATAATAGTGGAAGAGATATCCTAGGACTTTGAACAAGACTGAAGAGGAGCAACAGCTTCCATTGAGCTGCCTCTAAAGATTCCTGAGCCACTATATAAGAAATCTAGCCAGGCCAAAGGAGATAGAAGCTACATAAAAGAGCCCCATATATCTTGGATGATCAGCCTTATCTCCTTTCTAATTTCAACCTCATGTGAAACCCCCTAAGCAATCTCAGCACAACTCCTACCCTGCCGAGTCCCTGCTAACCCATAGAGTCTTCTGTTGTTATCTTGAATTATTAACGTTTGGGGTTGGCTTGATAGTCAACAATAAGTAACTGAAAGAGTGCTCAGTAAATATTTGTTGAGTGAATAAATGAAAATGTAACCACAATTACAATTCTCTATGAGAATAGGCTCTCTTCCTCTAAGAATGTGAGGCAGCCAAGTATATGAGGGAAAGTACTACAGAGAGAAAAAGTCAACCTAGAAGATCTTGGAACACAAAACTATTATTTTTCTCCATTGTATCTGTACTAAGCTCAAGAATTAATTTAAAGATGGGAGAATCAATGTACTTGCTTGTCAGAACATGCAGTCTACAACTAACTCAGAATCCATTCGATTTAAATTCAATATGATAAAATCAAAGCCAAATTACAATACTACCCATTAAAAGCCAGGCTACATAGATCATGATTAAAACAAGATCTAAAAGATCATTATTCAGAAGAAATTACTCCACAAGTATATATAATAGTTTAAAGACATTCCCAAACTTTGTCTAATTGTGAAATTGTCCTACTTACTTAAAAAATCACTTGCCTAAAAAATCACTTGCTTAAAGTTTTAAGCAAGTTAGCTAATGACTAAAAATGGTGAAAATAAAGACATTTTTACCAAATCAGAAAACAAATTACACCACACTACAATTAAGGCCATTCTCTAACAATGGCCTCTCTTAAAACTTAATTAAAGTTTAACAAAGAAAATCTAATGAGATAAATGAGTCAAAGACTGGCCAGCACAAAGCAAAAATAAACTCCAGGAATTTAGATAAATAGGACAAGTTCACAATTGGGATAAATTTAGAAATCTGTCTGAAGTATTATATAGTTATCTTATCAAGATTTTCTTAAAACAATTCCTTTTACAAATATTTCACTCCTGACAAGAAGAAAAATTATAGGCATAATGATATTAATTTTTATTTTATTAAAAAAGCAAATTTTCATAATCAAGAGAATAACAATAATTATTTCATGTCATTATATTCAAAGTAGTTACTCAGTAGAAGGTGTAAATAAAAAAGATTTTTGCAAAAAAGAAGCAAATAGTGCTATTAATTTTATAAGATGCTACCCCAGACCTGTATAGATTAAAGTCAGTGAAATATACCTTCCAACAAGAACTGATTTCTGGTCCCAGAAATGAAGAACTACATATATACTACGTGGCACTTGGAATTAAAAAAAAAATCCTCCAGTTTAAATTTGACTTCCTGAATTTAATCTTTGACTTTCCAGTTTCCTTAGCATAATTCCTCTCGACAGAGTAGAGTAAGGTTCACAATCATCAAGATCAGTAGGCAGTGTCAGTGTTTTGCATTAGGGAGGTAAAAATATCATAAAACATATGCCTCTGCTTGAGCCATAGTTAAAACAATGATCAAAGCAGTAAGAACCAGTGAACAGAGGCAACTGTGAGAATTTGTGCTTGGAATTTCCTGTGGAAGTTGTAGATATTTTTTTCTTTTCTCCTTAATGTTAGTCAATGGTTAAGACTTTGTTTATGTGCCATAATTCTTCCTGCACAGGTGTAGTTTGAAATTTAGAGGAATTAAAAAAAAGTAGAGCTCCACAATTTGTTTAATTGTTACAGGTTGTTGTGTTGTAGCTGAGATTTTGAATTCCTTCTCAAAGAGAACAATGGAAATAAAAAGGATCATACAAGTCATTTTAGAGCCGCAAGTGATTTTAAAAGAGGGGACAATGTAAAATATGACATTTAATGAAAGTTCACTCCACTAATTTTTCTAATTATTACATATCTCAAAAAATAATACTGTTCAGATTTAGAGATAAGAAGAATGAGCCTCAGAAATACTAAATTTAAGTTCCCAAAGTAAAATTGATAACCAAATTATAATAAGACAGCAAATGTTCCAAGCATGATGTTTGATTTCAAGACAAGCTGTGATAATCGACATTTATTTGTTATTCATTCAACAATAAAATAAATATTTGCTGTATGTTTACCATAGTCCAGGCACTTTATAAAGTTCTGAGAAAGCAGGAGAGAATTACTGAGACTTGGTTTTTTCCTCAGGGAGTTTATGCTGTATGATTTTTTTGTCCTGATACATCATTTCTCCTTGGTCAGACAGTCAACATTCACCCATTTATTTATTTAATAAAAATGTACTGAAAATCAATTCTGGGTCAAGTGCAGTTTTAAGTACTTTATTTTGAGAGAATAAAGCAAAAATGTAGAAATGAACCGACATCTCCTATAACTCACAAGGTAGTGAAGGAAACTCAGCAAGATAAATAAGTAAAACATATAGAACATTATTTAATCATGATTACTAGGGAGAAATAAACAAATCAGGAGGGAGGCACAGTAAGTTTGGAGTAGGAAAAGGATATCCATGAAGTCCACAGTGAGAGGATGGTGACCTCAGTGAGTGCTCTAAGGAAGTGAGGAAAGGAAGCTGGGAAAAGGACAACTTTCATGGCAGACAGTAGAGTCAGTGATAGGGCCCTCAGGGAGCAGTTTGTCTGGGGAAGTCACAACTGAAGGGAAAGAGTGGCAGTAGATGCGATCGGGGGAAAGCAGAGATGCTGTGCAGGTGTGTGCAGACCCAAGTGAAGGTTCCAGTGAGGTGTGATGCTGAGTGCAATGCCACCACCTGGCTTCAGTTTTACAGTTGACTCAACAGTATTCACTTCCTCAATGCCCAACACAAAAACAGCGTATTCCTTTTCACTAAAACTCCAAGCAAGGTAGTGTGTTACAAAGACTGTTAAGAATGACACAGATTCAGCACAGATTGGGCTGCCTGAAGAAAAGCTAAATGAACTTGTTTGACTAAAGTATTCCCTGTATTATTTTCAATCTGCACATAGCAAGTTGGAGGCTCTGGGCTGAGGAATGTAACACCAACCACCATTTTTGGCAGGGTATACGTACAGCTATGGAATTGTTTTTCAAGCTTCATGAAAATGGATCCTTTTAGCACTTCCTTCTCCTCCCAGGCAACCTATTTTTAAGTAGTTGAATACAAAAAAAAAAAAAATTCCCAAGGAGACTAGGCCATCTCAAAAATGGTTGATATTCTCAGGCAAAAGCTCTTTCCATTTGCTGAGAACTTCACCACTGTGGTTACTGTGGAGACGTTAGACTCCAGGTTTTTCTGAGGATAGCAACATCAATTTAAGTGTCCTTCCTAAAGTGGTACAGTGAAGAGTTGGCAGAGGTAGAATAATACCTAATTAATAACACCTTTCATGAATGAGACTCATCACCATGACAGGCATTATGCCAAGAGCTCTGGTGTGTGAAGGGAGAGAAGAGGGAAGCCCCATTTTAAGAAGAGAGAGGAAATCCGCTTCTCCTTTGCTTTTGTGTTCTACTCAGGTCTCAACTGATTGAATGGTGCTGCCCACACTGGAGAAAGTGAGACTTTTTAACTTATTCTACTAATTCAAGAACACTCCATAAAAAAATCTAGAAGTTTTTTTTTTTTTCCAGCAATCTGGGCATCTTTTAGCCCAGTCAAATTGACACATAAAATTAATGATCATACTCTCTCTGAAGTAGAGTTTAAGCAACTGTTCCAGAACATGGGACTCTAGCTCATCAACTGATTTTACTAAACATAAACCTGGAAACTGTAAGGCTTCTCTGCTTACTCTTTCAGTTATCCATGTGTATGCTATTTGGGGTATAATTATTTTGGTAAAAATCTTTTACTGATTTCAAAGAATTCACTAGTTCATTATTAAGTGTCAAGATTTTGGGGAGAATGAATACTTTTTTAAAACACTACAGGGTTGGCAATAGGAAAAGATACCTTCAAACTCCAGATAACTATAAAAATAGCTCAATTTACCTGGAAAACTCCTAAAGAATTTGTATACTGCTCATCAAATGTATTAAGAAAAATATGAGGTATTATTTGAAACTACAGTGAATGCCTAAATTTTGAAAAATTCATTACAGTAAAAAACACATTGGCATTAATCCCTCAAAATACTCCCACTCACTTCAAACTCATTCATCCCATTATTCTTGCCACTTTCTGAAGCAATTCTAAAGTCTTCTTTTGGGTATATATTGTGTTGTTGTGGCTGCCCTCATGTGCTTAATCAATTCAAAACATTTACCTTTCACAATCATTTTGACTTTAGGGAAGAGCTAGAGTAGCATAGTGCCCCACCCAGTGGATTAAGCAGATAAGGACAAACCATGATGTTTTTATGAGCCTGCCTTTCCATTGGATGGCACTTCACTATGGCATTCATCACAGTTTTTAGTATATCTTGTAAAGACATGAAGGAGGATTTCCAGAGATGCTTCAGAAAGTGGCAAGAACAATATGGTGTATGTGAAGCAAGGCAGAATATTTTGAGGGGAAATAATAGGAATGTGTTTTTTACTGTAATAAATATTTTTAATTTAAACATTCACTTTAAATTTTGATCTCCCCTTGTACATAATTAAGATTCATTTTAAAACAGCCTACATATAGAGACCATTCTGCCATTATCCCACACCATTATCCTGAAGATGATCAGTGATTATAGTACCAGTGAACGACAGAGAAAATTATAGGGGCAAAGACTAGCATGTGGTAGCACATTTGCTGATATGTCATTTGAAGAAATGCTTTGAAATAAAATTCCATGTACACAAGGTTTTGCTTTATTAAAGATAGAGAAAATACACTGAAAAAAATGACCAATGCCTTTGAGGATTATTTTCAATTTTAAAATCAAATCACAGAAACACCATGTACATATATGAACTGTCACTCTTTCTAAATAATTGGAAGCTGATGTAAAGCAAATTGACAGCATTCATTCAATAAACATTTGTTTTACACTTACTGGCAAATTTTGCTTCAGGCATCTGGTCAGCAAAGATAAAAGGGATTTGGTGAAATACAGAATACTGCCCTACTCCTAAAGTATTTAATGTTGGGGGAGGAGATAAAATGACAGAGAAAAGAAAACTTTTAGAGGCAGAGACAAGTATGTGATAGCACACATTTGCAGGTGGCAGGTCAAGAAGATCCATGTGGAAGAGTGGGAGATGCTCTGGAAGTGAGAAAGAGAAAGCCTCCTTTAGAACTGTCTAAGTTTGTATGACAGCAGTTCCATCCAGCTTGAGCCTGCACCAGAATCCCTAGAGAGCTTGGTTTAGCTCAGATTGTTGGGCTGCATCCCAGGGCTTCCGATTGAGACCTGGAGTGAGGCCCTGAAGAATCTGCATTTCTACAAGTTTCCAGGTGCTGTTCAACTGCTGGCCAGTCTCCCCCCAACCTAATTCCCAGATTGGAACATAGTTGTGAGATGAGTCATGGTACCAGTGAATCTGGAGCCCTACACTGGGCTCTGTCCCTTTGCCAGGGAGCTGGGAGCGAAGAAGTGGAAACAGGGTTTGAGGAGTTGAAATTCAGATTTTAAAAAACATTATTCTGAACACTGTAAATAATGGCTAGAGGAGTGGCAATACTACAGAATATTAATTTTGGCCTTTATAGTAATTGAGGGGGAAGATTCTATTATTGAAACTGGGGAATAGTGACCCCTCAGTTGGACATTTTGAGGAACATTAGAGTTAGAGCAATATACAAAGCTGAGTCCAGTCGGCCAGAATGTTTCCAAATTAAGGATCCAAAAATAACAGGGACAATGAGACAAGCAAAGGGCAGAGGGCATGCATGGTCCTGGAAAGACATGAGCAATCATTTTTGTCTCTTTATCCCCATTTCTTAGCAGAGACATTCATGCCAAAAACAATAGAAATGATAGTATAAAGTTGCAGAGATGCTTTCCTTCAGTGTACCAGTAGTATTTGGGCACTTCAAGATTCTATGGAGAGGGGAAAGTAATACTAGGGACTGAACCCAGGGTCTTCATATTGTGCTACAGTCTCAGATCTTTTTTTAATTTTTATTTTGATACAGAATCTTGGGAAGTCACTGAGCTGTCCAGGGTGGGTTTGCACTGGAGATCTCGCCTCAGCCTCCCAGAGTGCTGAAATTTTAGGCATGTGCTATCACAGCTGGGGAAATTTTATCCATTAGAGATTTGTATGTAGGCTCCTTGCAGTTCAAAATAAACTAAAATATCTTCAGGTTAGTCAGTAAAACTGAATCTTTTTAAAAATTAATTAATTTATTGGCAGATTTTAGGTATACATCATGATCACATTCATCATAGGGAATTTGTACCTGTATATGATATATCTTGATTTTTTTCCCCATTCCCCTACCTTCCCTTAAACCTCTCTTAGTGAAACTGAATCTTAGAGCAAAATAACAAATCTCCAAAACTAGTGCTTTCTTTTTCCCCCAGATCTCCATAGGGATACTGTTATGATCAAAACTACAGTTTCCAAATTCTGTCATAGTCATTACAAGAACTATCTGTGATACATATTACATGTAGTTAGAGCATTTAACCATAAATTGGGAACAAAATGAGGTCTTAGACCAACAGGATATCATTACTGAGAATGCCAAGGAACTGGTGCTCTCATTAATCATCCTAAAATAATTGGAACCTCTAAAAATGAAACAATGGCCAAAGGTCCTTTCCATTTAAAGAATTACGATTAACTACAGGAAATATGCCTTGTTATTCTGAATTGATTTCCATACAAGGACAATTACAATTTAGACTAAAATAATTCCCTGGATCCAAACAGATGCAGGGAAACACATACCACACTCACACACTTTTGTACATAAACATTATGCATACTAAAGTATTTTGCTGCAAATGAATATTTTTTCATAATGAAGGATGGATTAATCACTCCACTAAAGAAATTAAATTCTTAATATCTTTTGTGTGATACTTGGAGTAACCGGGGTCTCATGCTAAACATTCTACCACTATATAGCTCCAAACTTTTTTATTTTTATTTTAAGACTAAGTCTTGCTAACTTGCCCAGATTGGCCTTGAACTTGTGATCCTCTTGCCTCAGTCACCTGAGTAGCTGGAATTATCAGCATGCACCATCATGCCTGGGTACTTAATACAAATATCAAATCATTCATTTACTTTCATTTGTGTAACTCACACAGTTAAAAAACTTACATATACTTCAAAGCTATAAATAGAGAAATAGGCCTGAAAGCACAGTTTACATTTACTTAATGTTAAAGGCTGATGAAACTTTGAAAGTGATAAAAAGAAAATATCCATTTTCTAGAAAGTAAAAAACAGTTGGCAAATGGGGAGAAGAGCAATGTGGAATTGTCATTAATGGCAGTAGGAGCTGAGTTCTCATTAAGAGAAAAATATAAACTTTATCAGATGCTATAGGGTAAACTATCCAAACATGTTGATCATAGTAAAAAACAAACACAACTTTAAAATCCCTCAAATTAAAATACCAACATTCCTCAGCATAATTGTTGTGCCCAAATAAATAACTAATCTCCACGTTCCCTTCCCTCCCTTTTCGACATTTGCTTGCTTTCTTCCTGACCTGCAGATGTGAAGACAGCCTGCTAAGGAGGCTCTTTCCACCAACAGCAAGCATTCCTTAGTTTGGGATGTTTCTGTTTACTGCTCTTGCAGATGTAGTTACTGATGCTTGTTCTAGTCAGAACTTTTTTCTCTCTTTAAGCTTCAGGACAAGATTTTACTTCTGGGTGGCAAATAGCAATGAACAAAGAGCAGATTAGAACAGTTCTTCACAAGTTCACTTCCACATGTATTAGTTACTTTTTCAATGCCATGAAAAAATACCTGACACTCAGTTTAAAGCAAAGGTTTACTTTGGTTCACAGTTTTAGTGGGTTTAGTGTATGGTTGCCTGGCTCCTAGGTAGAAGTAGAGTAGTGGACTTGGCAGAGGAAAGATGTTTAACCCATAGTGGCCAAAAAGTATAGAGAGAAAGCTGGGGACAAGAAGACACCATTTTAGATTGCATCTCTAGTGATCCATTGTTTTTAACAAGGCCCCCCCTCTTACACAGCACATTGAGCTATGAACTCATCATGCAATCCAGTGATGAGTCTAGTGCCCCCAATCACCTTCTAAGGTGACACCTCTGAACATAGGAGAGTTTGGGAGGACACTTTAGATCTGTACAACATTTTGCACCAGTCTCTAAAAGTCTCATGTTCATTTTATTATAATAAAATGTGTTTAGTTCATTTCTAAGAGTAGTCAAAATCTTAACAGTTTCAGCATTGTGGAGAAGCCCAAGTCTAAAATCTTCTCTGAGACTCAAGGTAGATTCTTATTTGTAAGCCCCAGTGATTCACATGTTATAACCAAGCCCCACCTCTCAACCAAACCTTAAACAATGAACTCATCAATGGACTGACTGATTGATAAGGATATAGACCCCATGATCTAATCACATTCCAAAAGACTTATCTCTGAACACATGAGACTTTTAGGGGACATTTGGATCTAAACTATAACACTCTGCAAGGATTAGAACAGTGCCCAACTCAGAGAAACCTGTCATTCAGCTTTCTAAAGCACTGGTGCATTATATTTGAACTAGGTTGGAATTAAAGAAATATTACTTCTTTGTGAGAAACTCTTAGATAAGATAAAACTTAAATGCATTAAAATTTTATGAGTTTAGTTACATAGACAAAAATTTGTGAATCAGACAACATCATCAAGTCACAAGCCTTTCTGGACTTCCCCAAGGGGAGGATTAAGGAAAAACTGTTTCCCAAGCAAGACAGAGAAAATATATTAGACTGATTAAAGAATCCATTGTTTAACATTATGCTGACAGTTTCTGATTGGTTAAGCTTATATGTTCTTTCAAGGCATATCTTGACTTGAACTTTGATTGCTTATCCAATAACCCAAGGCACCGTGGCCATCTCAATCTCATTGCTTCATAATTAAATTTTAACAATGAATTTGGGAGCTACCTAAGGGATCTTCTGGTCATTATCACTTATTAAATACATTACATGATTTTGTCAAGTTATATGAAACTTTCCCGTGCCCGTACTCTCACGTCAATACATAATCTCCAGGAATCTTTTTGATATACAGATTTGTTCTAAGAAGAAGTAAACAATTGCTTTTACCTCAGTAGAAGTTGTACTAAAACTAAAACAGTGAATACTCACAAGCTTACCATAATGTTTTGTTCAGTTCCAATAACTTTGCATGTATAAAGAAAAATGAGTGTTTTGAAGGGAAACTGCACTGCTTAAAGCTTTAGCACACAACCTGCAGTGTTAAGTGACTTTAAATCCTCAGGAACTCTATGTTCATCATTGCCTTCAAGCTATCTTGCAACTGTAAACTGTAGAACAATGATAGCACAGCATTAATCTTTGCCTATACAAATAAATAATGTTGAATGGCGTGTCCCCCTCCCACAGCCTCTACTCTCAAAGGGATGGAGAAAGGATGAGGGAAGAATGTTGTGTCTCATCTATTTGCACATTTCTTGCAGTATTTATCATTTCTTATTGACTTTGCTTTTTGACATATTTGGAAAGGTTGTCACAGCTTTGTGGGGTGCTTTTTAATTAAATTAATGAAATAAATAAGGTTTTGACACACATTCATTTTACATTTGTATAAGAATCATATCTCTGGCAGGGCATGGTGGCTCACGCCTTTAATCCCAGCACTCGGGAGGCTGAGGTAGGCGGAGCGTTGTGAGTTCGAGGCCGGCTTGGGCTACAAAGCGAGTGCAAGACCCTCCTGAGCTACACAGTGCGACCCTGCCTCAAAAAACTAGGGCTGGGAGTTTGGCTCAGTGGCTTAAGCGCCTGCCCTGGCAGGTGTGAGGTTGTGAGTTCGATCCCTGGTGCAGCAAAAAAAAAAGAAAAAAAAAAAAAAGAATCATATCTCTGGCTGGGCGTGTAGCTCAGTATCAGAGGGCTGAACCAGGCCCTGGATTTGATCATAATCAACACACACACACACACACACACACACAGAAAAGAAAAAGGAGAATCATGCTTTTACCTTTTTTAAACAAAATTATTCTGTAACACAACACTATGATTTTAAAATAATTCCAGATTATAGTGATTAAAGCTAATCAAATCCATTTCTTCAGCTCTTGTATTATTTTCTTCATATTGTAATAGTGTGATTAAAACAAATGTCTATGGCCAAAAAGTTCTAATTTCTGTTATATTCTTACACTGTCTATGTACTAACAAGCATTTAAAGGACCACCATGTAAGTTGCTGAGAACGTAAACTCTGTGTGTGTATGTGTGTGGGTGTGCATGTGTCGAGGGTAAAAACAATGAGAAATACAGTACACACTAATATTAAAAACACTAACATGAGAGTAGGATGTAAATTTGGAATACTGTAATAAGATCTAAAGTGCTCTGTCTAAAGTATCAGAACATCAAAGTTAAATGACAGCATATATCATGAGAGAACAAAGAACTCATAAAAATGATTATTTCTAATTCTAGTAAAGTTGATTCAACACTATTAGCATTATAAATATGTTCAAGATTTCCATCAATTTGTACTTCAAATAGGTATAATATCTAATTGCTTTGAATTTTATAAATAAAAAGTAAAAGAAGTATTAAGTTCTGCTATCGTAATGTTCTTGAAAGAACTCATTTATTTGACAACAATAGATACTTATTATGTATAAAGCATCATGCTAACATCTTAGTCTCCATAGTGCTAGCCTATTGGCACACTGTAGGGTGAGCCCCTGCTCTGGCACTCAACTTACTGAGCTAGAGGAAGGCCCCCAGCAGCTCCTACACTCCATTTCTTCATCCAAAATAGGGATAAGACCCATAGAAGTATGATTATTTCAAGGATAAGACTAATATACAGAAATAGATAGAACTGCAAAATCCAATGAACATTTCAATTTATCAATCTACCAAACTATAAACACACCAATTTTAGAAACACATGGTCTCTACAGTAAGCTTTTGCACATATCCTGAGATTGAGTTATTATTATTATTATAAATGGCTACCAGATATTGTCCACATGTTGCCTATTTTAATGCTCATCATAATTCTATGATAAAGGGATAACTAAAACCAATTTATAGGTGATTCGGTGAGAATCAAGAAAATTAAATCACCTCCTACTATATACCAATTAACAAATGGCTATATCGGCATTTGAATTTGGACTTGATTAAATAGTTCCAAAGTATATGCCTTTCAGCTGTTCAATACTATCATTCTTTATAGTGGATGATTTTAAGATGGCTTAACTGAACATGTTAATATTGTGCAAAGAAATTTCTTCTCCTTAAGGATCAACTAAGACCTATATTTAGTGTGTGCACTGGCCTCTCAGTTTGGTTGACCCAGTAAGAAACAGTCCCAGTAAACCAGGACTCCATAGTTCAGATACTTTTCAATATTCAAACACACATAAGGTTCTAAGAATTGTTCTTAGGTAAAAAGTATTTTGAGGTCATTGAAATAGCTTTGTTGCCTAAGGTTACTCTAATAGTCCATTCAGTTACAAAATACCAAATTACACTAAAAAGTTTTGAAATTTTTCTGGAATAAATATTTAAACAGTTCTTCCAACAGGAGCTAATCTTGAATAAATAATGACTGAAGTATAATGCCTGTATAACACAGACTTTTGAAGCTAAAACAAGAACTTAAAAAAGATAAACCAAAGATACTTCAAATGCTATCACATGGAGTTCCAAGCGAGGACAAAACGATGATTCTATCAACATTCCTTGTTTCAAGAGGATATGGTCTATTAAAGTCTTCATTTTGGTTATTCACCCATGTAGTGATGTCAGTACATCAGCTCTTGTCTGCAAATATTTTCCAGAAATAGAAACCACCAGAAATATTCTATACGCATTGGCATGTAAATTAGTATTTTGGGAAAGAATGATCAGTAACTCTTACACAGATTTGTGGACCTATAAGCAAGAGACTATAAAATGAAAATGGGTATGGACCAAGTCCTGAGTCACACTACCATCTGTAGTTTAAATTGAGAAGCAAGAGAAATATCAAGAAAAGGTGGCCAGGAAGGTACAGCCAGATAAGTAAGAGAATAGTAACAGAAGCCACAGGAGTTGTTGCTTTACAGAAGGAGAATATGACCCACTAGATAGAACAGTAAGAAACCAGGTGAAAGGAAAGCACATGAGCGCACCTGTCTCTTGACAAAGACTAGTGATGAACTTAGAGTCATTTTGGTGAAATCACAGAGATGAAAGCCAGATGGAGGTTACAAAGAGACAAATGGGACATGATGACACAGAAACAATGAACATAGGGAACTTTTTGATAAATTTAGTTGTACAAAATAGGACAAACATAGAAAGCTTACAGGAAGGAATTATAGGGTCATGCTTTTTTTTAATGGGAAAGATTAGAATACATTTAAATATTGCTGTGAGAGATCAAAACTTAAAATACAGAACAAGGAAACAATGCATATGGTAAATTGTTTAGAAAGTGAAAAGATGGGAATTCCAAATACATGTGGAGGCACTGGACACTGGTGAGAAAAGGAATAATTTCGGGAATAAGGAGAGGTTGGGGGCAAAGGCTGGTAAATTTGGATCTGGGGAAAGGCAATGAGGGAGTTTCTTCTAGTGGTTTCAGTCTTTTTTTTTTTTTTGTCTTTTTCTGTTTTTTTAATCAGCAAAGTATAGAGTATCTTTTTTCTTTATCATTTATCATCAATTATCTTATGTACAGATTCCAATGATTATATATGTTGTTTAACATTAGTTGGTGATGGTTTAATAGGTATTACATTTTGCAAATGAACAAAATCCTAAAACACAGAGGTTAGAAACCATGTTTGAAATGGTTTATTCTGTTGCAGGACTAGATTTACTAATGTTTAACTTCCAAGTCAATAAGTCAGACAGAGATCTTCAAAATAAAGGGTGCATCTGTAACCTCCAGTGTGTTCTGGTAAATGTAGAGAGATGAATGGATCATTAACGGAAGATTCCCAAAACTCGAAATCAAACAAAAGTAAAATTATACCTTCAGGTATTTTTTAAAGTCAGTTAACGGTAATAGGGATGCATCTAATTACAGAAAACAATTTGATTAGAAATACAAGAAAGCGATACTAAAATACGGAAATTTTTTAAATTAACACAGGGAAACCTTTTAAATTAATCTATGACAATGGAAAAGAACCCATTTAGCGAAAGAAAGAAAGAAAGAAAGAAAGAAAGAAAAAGAAAAGAAAGAAAGAAAGAAAGAAAGAAAGAAAGAAAGAAAGAAAGAAAGAAAGAAAGGACCAAGAAGCAGGAAAGGAAATGGGAGAAATCACTTTTGATCCTCTGTTAGGACTAGCTGTCAAGAGATGAAACTTCTAAACATAAAGATGAGAAATGGAACCAGGCGTGGTGGCACATACTGTAATCCCAGCTCTCTGGTAGGCTGAGGTTGGACAGTTGAGGTTTGAGCCCAGCTTAGGCAATTTAATGACTTCATGAGACTCTGTCTCAGAAAGAGAAGAGAGGGCTGGCAATACAGCTCCATGCAAAGGCCTTAGGTCTGAAATTCAGTACTGAGAGAGAGAGAGAGAGAGAGAGAGAGAGAGAGTGACAGAGACAGAGACAGAAACAGAAACAGAGAGAGACAGGATAAAGAACAGTGAGAAAAAATGATACATTCAAATATATATATATATGTACATACAAAATAAAATGTATAATAATATGCATGTATAATATGGAGTAGACTGAGAAAGAAATCTATCACATATGTATTACATAATAGCATAAACCCTTTAAGTGATACTGAGCATCAAAACTAAGGAAACAATGCGCATTGTACATAATGGAATCAGACTTTTCAAAAGCCTTATTTAATAAGAAACTGGCCTTGTTTTTTGTTTGTTTGTTTGTTTTTTTAATCATGGGAAACTTTCTCACACAAAAAAATATCCCTCATTATATGTAATTAATTTCACACAGGGTTTTCTGAAAATAACTAAATGAAAACCAAGTTGTAGCTCATACCAAGTAAGCTGTAGGCTACAATAATGAGAGGGAATCAGCTACAGAAGAAAAAAAGAATGTTATATTCAAGACTTTGTTATGCAAGTGATACATTGCTAGAACTGGGCTCTCCTACTTTCTAGAAATCTCAGCAGGTCAAGGTTTGAACCCTCACTTTGCATAGTATGGAAATCCAGAGGCTTTCTTTGCTTGAGAAACAGACTTCTTAAGTACCAATCTGTTTCTTAATTCATAGTTCTGATGTTTCCATTTAACACTGAGCTGACCAAGGTATAAAAATCATATCTTTCATCAGGCCAACTTACACATTCATTTGTGAGTGTGGTGTACTTTAGGACTACTGTGGAATGGGCCAGTAGAATGCATCTCTCTCTCTCTCTCACTCTAGCAATGCAAGCAGTTTCTATTGAGTTTTCAATAATCTTCTTATAAAATCCTTCAGTCACCTTATATCCTCCACCCCACTGGCTCCTTTACCTATTTATAGTATATCATAATGTCCTTTTCCTAAACACTCCTTTTCTCTCTTCTTGTCTTCTCTATTCTTCCTTAGAAATAAAGAAATTCCTCTATTATGCTCACAAAGACCAATCAGCCATTCTCTTTCATAAATTTGGTTTTATAAACACTACACCCTTCAGGGCCTCACCTTCTACCCAGTGACTAATCAAGGCATTTCCTCGAAGAGAGGTAATTTCCTTACCAAAAGGCATTGTGGTACCAATTGCTAAGAAAATAAATTCAGTACCTAAATTATACAAGTACTTGAAAAGAGTGGTTGTATTACAAAGCAACCCAGCTAATGGCTTGAAAAGCCCATGCCATGTAACAGTAATATATGGTGTTACCTGCAATTATTTCAAAGAATCAGTAACACATACAGGAAAATCTTTCTATTTTAAGAAACTTGATTGGAGGTTGCATATATGTATGCTTTAAAAAAGAAAGTAAAACTTGAAAGACTTTTGTATGCTGTGGGTGGTTATAAACTCCATTGTTAGCCCAAGCACACAATTCCATTAGTCCACCCCACCTCTTTTTGCTCAGCTGAGCTCAGGAGCAAACAGGTGGTAGAACAACACTCCGTACTACAGCCCAAATCAGGACAATGGCCAATGGACCACCTTCCTGTTGGTAGTTTTTCATGCCTTTCAATTGTGTTTACCTCGAGTTTTCCAGCAGTCAAGGCACCTGACTCATTCCACATCCTCTCTGCTTGCTGCACACCTGCTGTACAGGGATTTACCCTTAATCACATGGGAACGCTCTGTAGCTCTGCCCTATGTTGGATGTGCTCTTCCCTAGATCCCAAGTCTTCCTAATGCCATTTACACTTTCTTTTCAGGCCTATCTTTTATATGTGGCCTGATGATTTAATCTTCTGGAAAATGACCTGGTCCTTGAAAGGGCCATTTTAATCTAGAAACTCATACCCGTCATTTCTAAGAGCATTTTTGGTTTTATTTCCTTCATATTTTTCTGTTTCTGTTTTTACTCTTATTATTCAGATATTGACCATCTACCTGGATCTTTAAAAATTGTTTCAACATTCTTTTCCAAATTTCTATTTATTTTTCATCTATTTTGAGAAAGATTTTCTCAACTTTACCATTCAACCCTCCTGTTGATTCTTTCAGTTCTACTTTTATAAAAATATCTAAGATCCCACTCTTGTGTTTGATGACCTCTATTCTTATTTTGTGGATGTAAAGTCATCTCCTATTTCTTTGAAGAAGTTAAAATATTTTTGGAATTTCTTGATTTCTGTATTTTTTACTCTCTTAGTTTTGCCTTTGGAGCACAAATGAGACTGGCAATTTCCTCATTATTCTTTGGTGAGGTAGAAAATCCAACCTTTCCAGAGCAGAATTCTAGCCTCTGTTAATGTGAGGATGGGATTTCCACTGACTCAAGATTAGAGGAAAAAAATGCAAAGATTTGCTTCAAATCAAATTTTCAACTAATAATTGAGGGTCCCCTGTATGTCTAATTTTCAAATCTTTCCAGCATTAAGAAATAAAATTATCTTTCTGTCTACTTGTCCCTAACATTACTACATTCATGTTTACTATTTTCCAGACTGCTATTTCACTTATTCTGGCTCATCTATTCCCCATTTTTCAAAAACTTGTAGATATCTCTCATCTATTGTTGCCTTCTATTCAATTCTTATCATCTTCTGAATTCAACCCTTTTTAAAAAAACTCAGTTACTATCTTTTTAATAGTGTTATGAAAAGGGTCCAAAGTAATACTTTTCTTTAATATACCTCATTAATCAGACATACTCTTTGGTTCTTATAACTTGGCTTTCATTTTTATCACTTACGTGCAATTACTCTTATCAAAGTCACAACCAAGTTTCATATTGATAAATATACTGGGAATTGACTTGGTCTCAACTTTCTTGATTTTTTGACAATTAATCAATTAATCATCTATGAAACTCTATTTTTGGAGGTTGACAGATAGCACTTTCTGGTTTTCTCTAACTTCGTCATCCAGTCATCAGTCTTCTTTGCTAGAACTTCCTCTTTTGTCGTCTCCAAAATATTCAAATTACTGGTTCTTATTTTTGGACACACTTGTCACATATTTTCTGACATTATTTTTTCATTAGGTGTATTGGTTAAGGTTCTTTAGTGGAACCGAATCAAAGGAAAATATATGTATAATTATGCAAGGGGATAGGCTTATAGGGTCAGAGGCAGAAGAGTTCACAATGGCCATCTGCACTGGAGAGCCCCAAGATCCAGTACCTTCTCAGCCAGAGAAGAAGGAACTCACAGGACCAAAAGGAGCAAAGATGCTGCACCAGGCTAAGGTTGAAAGCCAAGGATGAAGAAACTGGATACCAATGTCTAAAGGAGATGGCAGCAAAAAATGGACCCACTCAAACAGAGTGGAACTCTTTAGAATGAACACACTTCCTTTTTCTTTCCCCTTTTTATCCAATGTAGGTTACAAGCCTATCGACTGATGCCATCCATAACCAGAATGGGTTTTGTCCCCTCAGTTTGCTGGCCTATGTTTCATTCATTTTTGGAAACAACCCACAGACATACTTGGAACTGTGATTTACAAATCAGTTTGGTGTTTTTTTACTCTGGGAAAGGTGATCTTTCTTAATTAATTATCACAACAGGTCTCAAGTAACCCTTCAGTACCATCTATTAGCTGATGATTTTCAAATGTATTAGTTCAGTTCAGGCCTTCTCATGGGCTCCAACTTTTGTAAAACAGTTAAGAGTGACCATAACTACCACCTACTGGGTACTTATTATACATATATATCAGACACTGAACTAAGATCTTATTTGTGTTTCTTTAATTCATTCTATCAATGATCTGATTTTGAAGTGTTACAGTTTATAACAAGATGTCCCCAAAAAGCCTGATGTGCTCAGAGGTGAGGACCTGTGACAGTGAGTGGACTATAGGAACACTATTGCTGACTTGGTGATGGGAGGTAGGCTCTGACCAGAAGAGACAGGTAACAGTGGGTGCGACCTGGAAGGGTGTTTTCTCACTTGACTCTTTTTGCTGGATGCCATAAGAGATGAGCCACTTTTCTCTGCCCAGGCCCTTTTACTTTGCTGTTCTACCTTAGAACCATGAACTGAAACCTCTAAAACCTGTGAAAGAAAAAAAAAACCTTTCCTCCTTTAAATTGTGGGTTTCAAGTATTGTTTCCCAGTAAAGAGGAAGGTGAATAAGACATGAAGCTATTGTAAATATCTATATCTTACCACATGGGAAAAATGAGACATGAGAAGGTTAAATACATGCTCAAGATGATGCAGTCCAATTAACTCCAGATCTGGCTCCAGAATTACTTTCATTACCCTTTCATTTTGCTGTCTAACAGTTCTCTCCAACTGGTGGCTACTAGGCATCCAAAATGAATCTATTAAAAATTAACTTAATCCCACCTCTTTAAACTGACGTCTACCATGTCATAGCAGATCATACCCCAAATCTGAGAACCTTTTCCAATTTCTACTTTTCTTTTATTTATTTCCATTGGCTCCACCATGCAAGTGCTATTGATTATACTCTCATAAAAGTCTTAGGCTTGTCATATTTCTTTGTAATCACAGTCATAACTTTCATCTGATTTCTTTTCCAAGACTCTTAATAATGGCCTTAAAAATCCTAAACTAAGTCACACATCTTCTCAGTGTCTTCCCAGTGTTTAGAATAAAATCCCAAAACCAGGAGTGGTGGCACACTCCTACAATCCCAGCACTCAGGAGGCTGAGGCAGGAGAATCATTGCAAGTTCAAGACCAGTCTGGGTTACAAAGTAAGGCCAAGGCCAGACGGAACTGCACAAGTGAGACCCTGTTCCAAAAAGACAATTAATTAATTAATTAATTCAATTCCAACATCTTGCCTGCTCTACTAGACTCTAAAGAGTCCAGTTACTTCCTGCATTAGAAGTTCATTTGGTACAATGCTCCTTTTGTCTCCTTGGGTTCCAGTTACATATTCCTTCTTCAAAACTGGTTCCTTTTTGTGTGACTCCTTTTTGTGTCTCCTCTTCTCCCTTAAACCAGTTAATCTGAAGTTGTTTCCATTTCACAGTCACTCTACTTCACTCTATCTTTTTTATTTTTTCTTAGTCTGAATCATAAATAGTTATTATCTCACTCATTTGCTTATTTACTTTTTTTTGTCTTCTTCCAACAGACTGTGTAACCAATGAAGAAAGAAAACTTGCTTGTGTTACTCCTAGTTTAAACTAGTGTCTAGAAATATCTTAAAACGTGATGAAAAAGGACTTAATGAATTTAATAGAAGTCCTGTATAAGCTATACCCATTCTTGGTTGGTTCATTAGGGTTCTCTGAAGCACAGATGTATATAATACAGTATATATAAAGAGATTTGTTATAAACAATAAATTTATGTAACTGTGAAGGCTGAGAAATTCCAAGATCTGCAGTTGGCAGGTTGCAGATTCAAAAGAATTGATGATGTAGTTCCAGTCCAAACATCATCAGGCTCAAAACACAGAGAGAACTGATATGTTGGTTCAAGTCCAAAGGTAGGAAAAAAATCAATTTCCCAGCTCAGAGTCAGGCAGGAGAGGTTACTTAATACTCACATAACAGTGAGCCTTTTCCTTTTCTCCAGGCCATAGGAGGGCAACATGCTCTCCTTTACAAAAGCAACCTACAGAAACATTTAAATAAGATCTGACCAAGTTCACCCCATACACAGTCAGTTTGACAAAATTAAACATCATACTTAATCAAAAAATGTCAATCATATTATACAATCATGGAAAAGAAGTATCAAACTTTTCTAATATAAAAACATTTACTTACCCATCTTTCATAGTAGACTCAGTTTTTTCTTCAAATTTTAATCTGGTGATTCAAGTTTTAGATGATCTTGTTCATAAAATTACACTCATAATTGATCTACATTTTCCAGTGTCTGTTTTCTTAAGTGAGAAAAAAATACTTAAAAACAATAGCAATACAATCTAAGAATAATTTTTTCTAGAATTTTAAACTTTTTTTTCCTAATTCTTTTAAATTATTTAGTTTGATCTCATTTTTTAAAGACAATTTGGTTTTTGAAGTATTTAATTTTGTTTTCATAGTAATACTTTTCTTTCATATTGGGTCAGACATCTGGCTGAGTAATGTTTTATTACAAAGACAAGGTTCAGGATCAAATATAAATAAGTTCAGGGAAGCTTCTAGATAAACTGGAAGGAGCACAGGAAGTTAGTACACAGCAGTGAGTCCCCCATTTGCTGTGGGAATCAACTAGTATGCCTCACAGAGAGAAGGGACAGAGTCAGTTTCATCAGGAGGTTCAGCTCAGTGGAGGACAGCTTAGAGAGTTGCTTTCAATATAACTGTACTCAAGGACACTAAACATTAACATCTGTCTGCCTCAAATTTATTCAGGATTCCCTATAGGACACAGATTACTGTGAAACTCAAAATAAACAAGAAGAGGAAGAAGAGTCATTTCCAGATTTTCTAGATTCCTTTTTGTTATACTTGTCACTTTCTATTTCCATGATTTAGTCATTAAATACATAACTTGAACATTTTAATTTTCACTGTGGTCTCTCTAAGATATGCCCATTGGTATCCCCAAAGTAAAATCATGCATTTATATTAAAGTGCTCATTTTTATTTTAGCAGTTTTTCTTGAAAAAAAAGAATTTTGCTGTATTTTCTCAGATGATAAAGTAATCTGTACTGCACAGTGAAAACAATCATAAATGGGCCCTTTAGTTAATAGAATGATGCCACCAAAAGTTGCATTTTTTACTTTTCTGTAATGACAAAATGCAAGTGAATATTTCCATGTAATGAAATATAAAAATCTCTGTTAATTTTGTTAACTACCTCTATGACACATTTGTAAATATAAGTGACACAAAACTAAAAATGGTAAGTTTTTGGAAATGTTAAGAAAAAAAAGAGAAGAAAGAAAGGCAAGAAAGAGAGAGAGAAGAAGAGAGGGAAGAAGACAGAGACAGAGACTGTGAGAGAATCTATTTAACTGCTTAATTCAGGAATAAATACAAAGATAATAATGTTCTAGTATTCAAGTCATCAGAAAGACTTCATTAAAAACTCTCATGACTAAGAAGTAATATTAGTGCTGGTCATTTTATCACTTTTGTGTTTTCAATTATAGTCTTGTCAAATGCTGAGTCATTGAAACTATCCCTGGGATAATTCATTTATAAGGTAAATCTGAAATTAGGACTTTCCTCAGTAAGGAAGAACATTACTTTGACAATGAATTAGTAGCACCTTGGAGAATAGAGAGCAAAGAAGTGGCTTTTATGAGATTTGAGGGTTGGGCTTAAGGAAATTTTTCAATGCAAGTGTTGGGACTTAGGGATTGGGCAGAGATCTGTGATAGAATGTGTTAGGGTCGTTAGCCGTAGTAAAAAAGGGCTCTGAGGTGAGGCTATGGAAGAATCGTAGAGAGCAAGGAATTGTTTGATACTATCTATTGAAAAGTGAAGCAGTCCTGGGTATTTTAAAAATTATTTTTTCCAAAAGTTCCTGAAACAAATATTTGAATCGTTGTTATGGGGAAATTGAAGAGGTCTTGATGAAAGACTAATCACAGAAGTTAAGGAACCAGTAGAGGATGTTGAAGCAATGGTAGTAAGACCTACTATCACTCCAAGTACCTAAGGAGCAAAGGAGGGACTGAGGTGATCAGGAGTCAGATAAGAGCTGAAATGCTGACAGAAAAAAGCAACTCACCACCTGAAAAGAGTTGAGGTCATACTTGAAGTTATTCTCCCACTGCTAAACCAGGTAAAACCGTGCAGATAAAGATCCTGACCTGTTCCTCTTCCCACTGTCAAATCTGTACAGCACTGATCAAACCCAACTAGAAACTGAGGGGAAGATGGAGAAAGAAGTCTTTTCAGGCAGGGTTTCTGGAGGAGAAGTATCAGGGAGAAGGCCACAGAATAAATCAGGAGGTACATACACACAGAACATAACCAGCTCCAGCAAGCAGTTCAAAGTTTTAACTCCCTTACTGTGATTAACTTAGGAGTGATGTATGGTACAGATGAAATAGAGGTATATGCCAACATTGTGTTAAAGAAATCCCTATGTGTTTACCAGTGGTATTAGAGGGTAGGGGAGTAGACTTTTAAGCATTAACAATGCAACTTTTGTTATAATAAATGTTAGCTTATTTAAGAAATTTTAATTTAAAAAACAATACCTGACAATACCTACATGTTTCATGTTTATATCTTATACCCTAAACAACTGCTGTGAATATAATGTGCTGATTATTGTTACTCTCCTATTGGCTTGTTGTGAAATTGTTTTAATTTCTTACTTTTCTTCTGTTTAAAATTTAAAAAAATATCTGAAAAAGTTTGAATATTTTCACCATAAATAAATGATAAATGTTTGAAGAATTATGTATGTTTAATTTGATTTAAACATTACTGTGCATACATGTGTCAAAGTATCATGCTGCATGCCATAAATGTGTATGACTTTTATATTTTTATATATCAAACAATAAATTTAATTTAGATTTTAAAAGTATGAGAAAAAATGTGTGCTTAATGGACCTGTTCACTCTTATAAGGATGCCAATATTATATCTATTTATTGACAGCAGGATTGAGAATATGCAGTATAGTGTCTGTTTGGTTCAGAAGCACAATATTTTCATAATGTCCACTCAGTTCCAGAAGTCTCTTTAAAATCGATAGCCTTTGTTTTACCTTGGAACATACATACTTCAAATAACACAAATGTGAGTGTTTCTCAAGGCAGTGATGCTAACTACCAACTCATTCTCATAAGACATGCTGCAGAGCCTAGCCAGAAGACACACTAGAATGCCTCTCTGAAACCTCTTCTTGGCGTTCTGGTTCTGTCTTATCCTCAGCCTCACTTATTTTGAATCTTGACCTGGTGACTACTTGATGATCATTTACTTATTGCAGTGCCTGTCATTGATTGCAGATCCTGCTCAAACACACAGAGTTGATCCGTCTTATTTCTCTTGCGATTTATGTTCCTCTTAAATGTCTTACAATGCCCACAAATAGCCTCTACACATGCTCATTTATGCTGGACAAGAAGGTGTTATATTAATTCCTTCCTTTCCCTGTATTCCCCAAATAGTTTTAGTTAAGGAATAGAATGTCTTCTAGAATGATTTCTCTCTCATGGTCTTTACCCTGTTACTCAAATTCACTTCCTTTTGTAGCTGATTATCATTGCAAAAATGTCTACGTTCTGTGGGATCTGAACCTGACCTAAACTCCTAAACTGAGATTTCAGGAATCAGATGGTTCCCTTATAATGGCTCCTCTTAAATTTTGACTCATGTTGAAACAGTTGAAGGGAGCATATCCTCCATTAAGTAGACAATGGAAAGCCTTCTTTATGGATTATCACCTTTTTGAGACAAATTATCTTCTTCAGGGCATTTTACATCCCATTGCTCCTCAGGGACACCATTCCCATTTACCTTATCATTGCAACTCATTTTTTAATCAAATAAGATTTTGAGATAGGATAGTCTATACTTTTCATGAGGGCTTTTGAAAATGACAATAACAAATAAAAACAAAAAGCTAAAAAGGACAAGGTTAGAAAAAAGTTGCAGGTATTCTTCGTGGTTAAAAAATAGGTCACATATAGTACACATGCATTTTTTTATTTAAGAGAAAAAGACACAGAAAAGAAAAACAAAAAGCAAGAGACAAACCAACCACAAACCCAATACATTAACAGTATAGGTTTACAAAACAAGATGATAGGAATTTAACAATGGTTGCAATACTGCATATTATTACTTTCAAAAGGATTGGTTAGATTAACAGATATAGACATGTAAAATTGATCTAATCATATGAGTATTAACTGTTCTTTTCCAAAAAACTAACACATTTAGTAGTATAGTCATCTTAGCTATCATATATATATATATATATGTATATATATATATATATACTCTTTCAAAGAACCAACTCTTCAATTTATTAATTCTTTGTATTGTTTTCTTAGTTTCAATCGCATTAATTTCTGCTCTGATCTTTATAATTTCCTCCCTTCTTCAGGCTTTGGACTTGACTGCTCTTCTTTTTCTAGAGGTGCATCATTAGGTTGTTTATGTGGTTCTTTCCATTTTTCTGATGTGGGAATTTAGTGCTATAAATTTCCCTCTGAGGACTGTTTTCATTGTGTCCTACAGGTTTCAGTAATTTGTATTTGCATTGTCATTCAATTGCAGATATTGTTTAATTTCTTCTTTAATTTCTTCTGTGACCCATTAATTGTTTAGGAGAGTGCTATTTAATTTCCATGTGTTTATGGGGTTGTTGTGGGTTTTTTGTTATTAATTTCCAATTTTATTGCACTATGGTCAGATAATATGCATGGAATTGTTTCAATTCCTTTGCATTTACTTAAGCATGTTCTGTGGGTTAGTATATGATCTATTTTAGAGAATGACCCATGTGCAGCTGAGAAGAATGTGTATTCTGATGTTGTTGGGTGGAACACTTGGTACGCATCTACTAGGTCCATTTGTTCACAAGTTTGATTCAGTTCTGTTATTTCTTTGCTGATTTTTTGTTTGGTTGATCTGTCTCTTTGTGACAATGGAGTGCTAAGGTCCACCATTATAACTGTATTACTGCTTTATTTGGTTTTTCATGCCTATTAAGATTTGTCTTACATAGTTGGGTGCTCCCATATTTGGTGCATATATATTTATGATTGTAATCTCTTCCTCTTGAAGTTTTCCCCTAACAAGTATGTAGTGACCTTCTTTATCTCTTTGGGTCATTCTTGGCTTGAAGTTGATATTGTCTGCAAACAAAAAAGCTACCTCTGCTTTTTTCTGGGTTCCTGTTGCATGGAGTATTGTTTTCCATCCTTTGATTTTTAATCCATGAACTTCCTTTTGAGTTAAATGTGTTTCATGTACACAGCATATTGTTGGATTTTGTTTCTTAACTCTCTACCAGTCTTTTTTTTAATTGGTGAATTGAGATCATTTACATTGGTTGATATAACTGATATGTAAAGATTTATCCCTGTCATGTTATCTTTCTGTTGTTGGTTTTCTACATTTTCTGTTTAATTGCTTGCCCTGCTTAGTGGTTTCCTTTTGCTGCTGTTCTTGGGATTGTAATTATCTTTGTCTCTTTCTAGTGTTGGTTTGGTGGCCATGAATTTCTTCAGTTTTTCTTTGTTGTGGAAGTATCATATTTGTTTATCAATTTTTAAAGATAGTTTTGCAGGATACATCAGTCTTGGCTGAAAGTTGTTTTCTTTCAGGATTTGAAATACTTCAAGCTCTTCTTGACTTGAAGGTTTGTGTTGAAAAGTCTGCTGTGATTCTGATAGGCTCTCCTTCATAGGTAATCTGTTTCTTTTCTCTGACAGCTTTTAGTATTCTGTTCTTGTTCTGAATTTCTGTTATCCTGATTATTATATGTCTGGGTGAAGATTTATTTTGGTTATAGTTAATTGGAGCTTTGTATGCCTCACTTGTCTGTATATAAGATTCTCTTCCCACGTTTGGAAAATTTTCTGCTATTTTTTCTGCAAATGGTCTTCGCAGGTCATTCATGTTGACCCCTGCTTTTTGTTTACACCTATCAATCTTATATTGTTTCTCTTTGCATCATCTTGCAACTGTTGAATTGTTGTTTCCTTGTTCCTTGTCATTTTTAAGAGTTCTTTTCTTTCATGATCGTAAGCTTCCATGCTGTCTTCAAGATCTGAGTGTCTATCTTCAGCTTCATTCAAGCATTTTTGCCACCTTTCAATGAAATTTTTAATTTCTTGAATATCCCTTTGAATCTATTTCATGCATTCTAATTCTGTCTTATATTGTTCATACAAAGTTTCCATCATTTTCTTATACTCCTCTATTTTTTTAATCTAGATCTTTGTTAGATACACGTAACATTTCTTTCATGATGTTTGTCAGTTCATTTTTTGCCTAAGAGATTATTTCTGATCTGATATTCTCTACAGCTTCATGGAGTTGTTGCTTTACTTCACTTGCTATCATTTCAGAAAATTCAGTTGTGTGATTTTCAGTGTCTTCATTTCAGTGTCTCTTGGGTTTGTCCTCAGTGGGTTTGTCCTCGATGGGCTGCAGGCCTGAGACTGCATTGTGCTCTTTTGTTTTGTCATTTTCCTCTGGGACCTGTGTGGCTGCACAGGCAGCCTCTCAATAGATTGCACTGGAAAGCTGCACTGGGTAGAGCCTCTATCCTCCAATATCCCCGTGGCTAGCCAGGGCATACCCGCTAGCTATGGCACCAGAGCCTTGTGCTCTGTGACCTGTGAGGCTGGCCATGTGTTCCCCTGATGTACTGTTCTGGGTTGGGGAGATTCTGAACTCCACTCAGCCAAGCTCTAGGCCCTGGCAGTACACTCCGGGGATGTGCCCCTGATAGCTGCAGGGAGGATAAAAGTGCTGCTAGCAGGGATGTCACCCCAGTCTGTCACCAGGGCCAAGTGCCTGCCTGGGTGGAGTTCAGAACCTCTGGAACCCAGGTGGCTAGGTGGAGTGCACCCCTGGAATGTGGCTCTGCTGGGACACTTGTGTCTGGCTGGGAGGAGTTCAGAGCCTCTGGAGCACAAGGCTAGCCAGAGCATGCTCCTGGCAGATGGTGCCAGGGCCTTGCTCCTGGCTAGGCAGAGCTCAGAACCTTTGGGACCTGTGGCGTGGCTAGCTGGGTGGCACCCCTGAACTATTGAGCTCAGTACACATGAAGTTTTAACATACTGCATGCTCTTATGCACAAACCTATTTATCTTTTCTAAAAAAATTTTAATTTCTTCAAGGCTAGGACTATAACCAACTCATTTCTTTTATTCAGTGTATTAATTACTGATTGTAATTAATATGAGACTCTGATGTTTTCCATCATAGCTCAAGATAAATAATTTTCTTAGATAAAAATTAAGTTTTTCAAAAGAAAAATATGTGAATTGAATACAAATTGCTTGTAATAAGTCAACATCTTAAAATAAATAAAAACAGTTTATACCTAAAAGTAATATAATAAAAGGTTAATTATCTGCCAAAATAGAATAAAAGACTTATAGAGGATGGTAGGTGGAGAGATGTGAGAAAGACATGGCTTAGAAGATTTATTCTTTCTGCAATATTTTCTTCACCAATTTGTCAACCTTTCTGAGTTTCATTCTTGTCCTATATTCAAATATACAGAAATAGCACAGAGACATATGTTCAGGGCAAAATGAGGCTGAACAACACACACACAGTTTCAAAGTACTTCGAAGTAACCAATGTGAACACCGGGTTGAGGATATGGACTTTCCATTAGTTTCAAGTACATAAAGAAAAATATTCTGGGTGCCTCCACCAGTGTGCAACATGCAGTTTTTCCATATGCTATTCTCTGACTAAAACTTTGTTTTGAATAAATTATGTGTCTTTTCCTGAAATTATAGTACTGAAATGCTACTTCTCATAGCAAATGCAGTGGTTTTGGATATTATTTGGATATTTGGTAAATGTTATCTTGGAAAGAGTCATTGTCTGAAAAGTATAATAACTTTTCAGGGTATATGATGTTAGAAGTCCCTCATTCAGCACTCATTGAGTGAGTTAAGCCACAGCATATTGAAAAGTATGTAGTCTAATCAACAAATATGTAAATCAATGAGAATATGCCACTTTTATAGTCTTCTTATTATAAGTTCATTGAAAGCAGTGGTTAAACTGTTATATGACCTCTGAGAAAGAAACTGTGTAAATTGTAGTAATTAAGTGTTCCAAAATGTTTAACTTACTACCAAGTGTGTTTATTCCCAAGAATCTGAAGCATGTTAGACTTCTTAGGATGTAGAGGAGCTCTCACATTGGTTTTAAGCAGTTTTCAGTACAAAATGAAGCAACATAAATATGAATGTCTGCAGGTTCTGAGGTTTGAGGGAAATCAGAGTAAAAAGACATCAAGAGCTAAAAACACAAACTTTCCAGCACACCAAAATGTTGTGGCTATATGAAATCACATGAGTGGGTACCAGAGCCCCTTCCCACTCATTCTATGTGGTTCTTATTAGAACCCCCAATTTTTAGTACTTGTTTGTCTTTCTTACCTGTCCTTTCATGCTCATCCTTGCTGGTTTCTTCCTAGTACTAATAAAAGTCACCTTCATATGATTATCCTAGCTTAATTCCTAACACTGAAATACTGTATCCTACTTAGTTTGTTTCTCCTCTTTCTTTTCTTTTTTCTTTAGGTCCACAATATGCCCCTTTTGCAGACTTTACCAGGAGTACAAGCCTGTGAGTCTGTCTGGCATTGAGATATGCCTACATCTATTATATCTATCTCTATCTCTACCTATAACTATATCTCTCAACATCTACATCTATATTTTTATTATATATATTCTCTATATATTCTATATATTTTTTATTTGTAGCATTCTGCTTTATATTTTTGAGGGTTTTATGTGATCAGGTAGGTCTGAACTTGTACCTACTGTGTTTATAAAATGATATTTCAGATCACAAAAAAGAGTTTGCTAGCATCAAGAAGTACAGTACTGGAATAGTCTGAACATATTGCTCGATCACCACATCATATGACAAAAATTCAGCTACACACTATTTCTATTGATTATTTTTATTGTCTCTTCTATTTCTCCTATTTCTAGCACTTTACTTATCCCCCAGATAAGGTTACAAGACAAACTAATGCAGAAAAAAAGCCTAAGATTTCTATTTTCCCTGAAGAGAAGTATTATTGAATTAAAAAATCTTAGTCCTGGTTCAAGTAGTTATCTAAGTACAAAACAGTTATTTGAAAGCAACAAGAGATCATATCAACCATTTTATACAGAAAGAAAAAAAAGCAATAAAGTGATTCAGAGATTCTTATCTTTATAAGAACTATATTTACAAATAGATATTGGTTGTTAATGAATAAAATAAGGTTTAGAATCTAATACAGGCATACATATGTATGTGTACGTGGTTTTCATATTTTTTAAATGTCAGTAGAAAAACTTACAATGAAGTTAATGGAAATTCCCCCACTCCTGGTACTCTCTGGCATCTGTTGACCTAGCCAGCTGTCAACGTCAAGGCTCATGTAGACCTGAGCCTTTTTTCAGAGAGTTCCATCCTAGAAATGGAAACATGTTGAGTAGATGTTAAGAATACTTCTCTGCTCTCCTGGTTCTTATAAAGCACTGATGTTCCCATTTTGTACATTAGGATCACTCTCAAACTGTCTTCCTGGGAAAAAAGTGTCCGTTTCACTAGTCATAAGCTCACACATAAGCCCACATTTTAGATCTTGCTAGTCTATTGATACAAGTAAATGAAGACAACTATTTGTTATTAATCACCAATAGTTTTAAGTGTATAATTCAGTAGCATTAATTACAGTCAAATATTGGACTACCGTACCTATGTCCAAAAATTTTCATCATGTCAAACAGAGATTCTATAACCATGGGGAAGTTTCCCTATCCATTCCTCCCCACAGTCACTGGTAACTTCTAATCTACTTTCTATCTCAATAAAATTTGCCTTTTTTAGATAATTCACATTAGTGGGTCCATACAGTATTTGTCAACTTTTTAAAACCAGACCAATGTTAAATTTAAGATCCTCCAGCCTCAGCCTCTGTCTCAGTTACTTTTCACGCATTGCTGAGACAGAATATCTGACCCCCAAAATTAGGGAAGGAAAGTTTATTTGTTACAGTTCTCTGGAGTTTCCAGTACATACTTAGTTGGCTCCAAGGCAGCATGGTGTGGCGGGTCAGCCATCCATGGTGAACACCAAACAACAAGGTATGCTGGCGAGAGAGAGTGAGACAGGAAGCCAGAGAGAAAGAGGAAGACCTGCCTCCCTTACACTGTATGTCGGCTCCACCCTTGGGCAGGTACAGCACTCACATCACCAATCCCAGCACTACACAACAAACCAATCACAAATGCCAGACTGAGCCCTGTCCAAATTACGAGTCCTTGGGGGGACACAGGATCGTCCAGTACAGCCTCCCAACTTCTTGAGATTACAAGTTCAATCCCTATACCTGGAAATTTGTGTATTTTATCTAACCTATTTTGCTTTAGATATGTACCTAGGAGTCGAATATGTGGATATCTTAAAGGTAACTCTGTGTTTATCTTTTAAGTAATCATCAAATTCTTCCACAGAAGCTATGTATTGTTTTACATTTTCACCAGTAATATAAGAGTATTCCTGTTTCTACACAAGCTTCTCAATAGTTGTCATTATGAAGTGGTATTTCAGCGTGACTTTGATTTGCATTTCCCTAATTACTAGTGATGCTGAGTACCTTTTTTGTGTTTATTATCCATTTATACAGATTCTTAGGAGAATTATATATTCATAGTTTTGCCTATTTTGAATTGTGTTACCTTTTTAAGTTTTGAAATTTCTTTATATAGTCAAGGGTGCAAAACTCTTAATGAATATGTAATTTGGAAATGTATTATCCTATGTTGTAGGTTGTCTCTTCATTTTTCTGATAATGACCTTTGATGCATGGATATTATTAAATTTGATGCCGTTAAATTTTTCTATTTTTGTTTTATTTCTTATAATTTTGGCGTCAGAACTGAGTTCATTATTAAAATCTGAATCTATGAAGATTTACTTTTCTTCTAAGAGTTGTCTAAATTCAATTCTTATATATCTGCTGTCAACCTCTTTTGAGGTAATTATTGTATATGGTGTGAATCATATTTTTACTTTTGAAGATTATATCTTAACATAAATTGCAATATGTCATGTGGAATGTTATGAGAACCTCCTAAACACACAAATTTATCTTCATCAAATTAAGCATCAAAGATTGGCCTGAATTCTGGAGACCAATAAGGAAGCAGAGAATAAAATTTGCAATGATTCTGGCTTCTTAGTGCAGAACACTAGATTAATATTTAAAAGCAGGAAAAAAATGAAGTTTCCATTAGGTAAAACTTGCATTTACTGTTATCAACAACACACTGTTTTCCATATTTTATAAAATGCTTCAAACTGAATAAAGGAAGGGAACTAGAACGAAGAATTTAGATCAGAAAATATCTACAGAAAGGCTGGATCCCTAGCAAAAGGAAGAGAAACAGTTTGATACATAAGGGAATCTGAAAGCAGAAGAGTAAGTGTTAGATACATATTACTTGGGTACCCATGACAGCTGCAAACCTCACTGAAAATTTTATCAATTATCATGATGAAAATGCTAAAGGAGATAGTTACACAGGGTACCATACCATAGAGACATGGTCCAAAAAGGAACCTCAGAATTATTGGTTAAACCTCCCCATCCACAGGACATGGAAAGCTGCCAAACTTCATATATGAAACATTACAGATATCCTTGATAATATAAAGTTTATAACACAATGACTTCAAAATTAAAATCAAGTTCAAAACATATCAGGTTACACATGGTAAAATTTTATACACCCAACAGACAGATACTACATTTGAAGGTATAGAGAAGATATAGGAGTGGCCTATATTCAGCTTGTTTTACACTGTGATAAAAAGTCCCTCACAAAATTCACACTTCACCACTATTCAGTAATTCTACAGTAGCTGGCATCTAAACATAGTTAAAGCCATTTATTGGAAGTTGTATCATGATATTTTTTTAAAAATGCCAATGTTTCCATATAAAATGATTTGAGATGTTGTTGCATTCAATTACATGCTCTGTTCAGCTTCCGTATCTCCAGTGTTATTTAACACACAGATGCAGGCAGGTAATGGAGGCTAATAAAGTTTGGCAGCAGTCATAAGTCTCTCTTCACATCATAACCTCATAGATATAGGGGCTAAGAAAACAATACCCCAGAGCATGATGTTTCAACAAACTGAGCACTTTCAGCTACAAGAAATTGGAAAGTCTAAGAAGCTGCCTTAGAACCAAGGCCTCTCTGACATTCTTTTATTCACCCCACTGAAGAATAATGTAATGCTTTTCTCTGAAGTGTATGCATCTATCAGAAGACAGGATATAGCAACAAGCAACACACAATTGCCTTCAATGTTCTGACGAAACTTCATTATTCAAGGAAAATTAAACACATCTCACAGAGGAAGAGACTAAAAATAAATGCCATACCTAGAGGCCAGAGAATGCTTTCCTAGGCTGATGTCTAGTCTTCAGGCCCATCACCCCTTAATCATCTCTACCCTTCTAAATTACCCACACTTTCCCACCCCATCCATCTCCATTGCTGGGTACTTAACTCATGGTATCAGATAGCAATATGCTGCTCACTAACTTTTTTAAGAATTTCCAACAAATTATATTGATAACTTTTAAGTAGATGGCATTAGACAAGGCCTTACAAAAAGCAGACATAAAGATGATAGAGGTTTTTCAGAACTAATACCTGCAAGAGGAAATTAGAAGGGAACTAGGAAAGCTAGCAAAGGCATTTGGTAATCACATGGGTCTACTCCCAGGTGAAGAATAGAAAGAAGAAAGGCAAGTCAGTGGGAGCATACCAGAGTGTTACAAGCACACCTGTTAGAAAAGTTGCACAGGTTGATGGTAAGTCTCCCAACAAGATCACCCATTAGAAGACAGCCGTATGTCCCAGGAATGGGCCTGCTGTAGCATTCCTACAACACTCAGTCACTGACTGAAAGCAACACGTGCAAAGCTTGGCCGTGCTACAGAAATATTTTATCCCTCAAAAAGATAAAACAAGTTATTACATGAGAATTTTTGTAATTATTTGACTTCTTTAAAAACCACAGGACAGTTTTTAGTTTAAAAAATTTCCACTTAATTTTCAATAAATAGCAAGGAGGGAGAAAAAGATTTTATTTTGTCCTAATATGGTACAGAGAAGTAAAGCTCTGTTTCCTTTTCCCTCAACTGTGTTTTTGTTCTTCATGGCAAATAACTGCTCAGCTTGAAGATATTTGTCACTAGGATGTGGACAGAAGGGTGGAGTAACCATGTTTGCAATATTCTCTGTATTGCTTTCATGACATCTGCCTTCTGTAGAAAAACCTGTCTTCAACATGATATCATCTAATTCACAATTTAGGATGAGTAAGATGTGAACAAGAAGTGGCATTCTGTTATGGCTTTGCAAGTTGACATAAAGTTTTGCTTGTTTTCTTGATATAAAAATGTCATTTCATTATGGTATATAAGTTAATCTCATTGCCATAATTGAATATTTATCTTGTTTATTAATGAGAATGCAAGGGATATTTATACTCCTAATCTCAATGGGCTTGTAATCTATTAGAGGAGAAAAGGTATATATATTTCCCAGCTAGCATAGACCACCAGATCTTGATATTCTTCTAAAACACTTACAAACTATGGAATTAACCTGTAACAAAACAATTGCCTGGATGATTGGCAGAAGACATGAGATCCTAGGTTAGAAACAAAGGACTTTACTGCAAAACAGCAATGGATTTGGGGGAATCTAAAGCTCTTCCAGCAAGTGGCAAGCTAGTCTGATCTTTGTCTGAGATGTACATATTATTTCATGTCACAAGTGACCAACTGCATAGATCAGTGTGAGAAATGGCCTGGATCACAGGACCTTGCAATCTTGGCACAATTAGCAAGCTATAGAGGAACTCAAGAAATCCAAGGAAGACTGCCTCTCCCAGTGCAGGTAAAAAGCCAGAAGATCACATAAGTATCTGAACCGCTGAAGTCTGGAGGGCAGAAATAACAGGACGATTATGACTTAGGTCAGGGTTGATGACTATGTTGGCCTCAAAATAAGAAAAGATTACTTATGATAGGAACGTTTTTGTTACCAACTTACCTCAATAGGCAGCAGTGGTTTGGTTAAAAAGAAGAAAACAACAGCAACAGAAAGCTCAGTGGTAGGAATAGAAGGAATAAGTATTTCACAGTTGTAATACTGATTAACAAGGATGAGGTTGGATTAATTGCACTGAGAAATACAATGTAAAGTTATCATTCTCAGCATTCGTTGTCAATGATTTGAAGGCAGCTAGACTAAACTACAGGAATCTGATTACAATCAAGTGAATGAAAATGAAATCTCCATGCATCTGTATGTACATATTGTCTGTTAAGTATCCCTCCTAAAGAATAATAAAAACAATAGAACAATACCAGTGTTTTAAACTCCAATTAGCTGTATATTAGTTGATGAGAGTATGGGGATTTAAAATTCTTTATGCCTCCATGTGATAAAAATCTATGAGCTGTAAGTCATTATTATTCATCAGCGTAGAGCCAAGTCCTATTCCACACCCATGTCTGCTTGGCCTAATTCCTTTCATGAGCTCCAGAGCCAAGCAAGAGGTTGTAGCCATAGTGACCTTTTGTACCAGAAACTTCACTGATTCTAGCAGGAAATTGGGCTTCCTCCACTTGGTTTCAGAGGACACTGTACACACATTGAAGTATTTCATGATTCTCTTGTGAGGCCAACAGAAATGAAGCAGCATTTCCCAGAACAAAAGTAGGTGTGCTCAGGCAGACACAAGAGGGCTATAAGAAGACCGGGACACTCTTTTTGGGGAGGAAAAATGGAGCTGTGATTATTAGCAATGTCTTTCTAAACTTATCAAGGATGCAAAAATAGCATTAAACATGGAAATTATTGATCTACACTAAAGTATTATTTAATATGGAAAACAAGGACAAATAAATATTTGAAAATAATTTTTTCTAAATGTAATGTGATCACTTTCTCATTAATAAGATAAATACAGACTCTTCTATCATGCAGAAAGCTCTGCGTGTGTGTGTGTGTGTGTGCGTGTGTGAAATGATAGAATCCATTTGTATATTTTAAAGTTGAATTTCCATTTCAGGAAAAGAAATACTTTTCAATTTATATATACAAGAAAAGAGCTTTGGGGTATTTTTTTTGTTACTGAAATTGAAGTATTGTTTCCCACTCCCTGAAATTTATTTTTCTCTCCTGATTTTTTTCTAATTATCTTGTTTCTATTTCATAACCTATGCTATTTTACCTGAACTCCTAATCATTCCTTTTTTCAGCCATTTTTAAGTATATAATAAAGAGACAAAGTGAAAACTTTCCCTCTAGAAAGGGAAATACAAAAAATTCTTTCTTCTAAAAGTTTGCTGGAATTAACTGATAATAAACAGATGAAGTTGGAGGAAAAAATACATAAATTTATTAGTATGCATGGGGAATAATCATAGCACAGGAGTCATATACACAGTATGCACATCCCCAGAGAGCCAGATGGTTGAGACTAAAATAACTTCCTAATAGAGAAGAACAGGGCTTGCACATAGAAGGGCATCTTGAAAAATGTGAGGGAGGCACACACATGAACAAATGTGGTCTTATTCTCCAGATAAAGTCTCTTAGGTGACCTCGAGGAACTGCCCTCAAAAGAATACATGAAAACTCTATACAAGTGGAGTGTCCTGGGCATGATCAGTTTTAGTATTTTTATTCTCTGGTGGTTAATCTTTTCTGGTTAATGAGAGTTCACAATGGATTCTTTTTTTTCTGAAAACAGAGTGTCAGCAGAAGTCTCCCTCCCTCTGTGGGAGACAAAAAAAAAAAAATTGAGTGAGGTCGAAGGCCTTTTTAATACAAAGTCACCATATTTCAGATTTAGAGGTTTTGTTTTTCCCAATTCCAAGCACAATGCAAAATACTATGACCTCCCCTAGCCACATTTGAATTTTAAAAGAGAATATTTTTATTTCAAGAAGGCAAGAGGTCTGTTACTAATAGTGGGTTTTAAAGAGCTATGTTTTGGGGACAGGAAGAATATTCTCTCATTTCTAGAGCTACAATACATTTAATAAAGCATCTAGTTTGTTCATTCATAAGACTATCTCTGGTTCACTTCACCAAACAGAGATTTCTATGTCCTGACTCAGACTGAATCTTTAACTTTAGGTTCTTTTCAGAGCAATGCTAAGTAACCAATGAGAAGTTTCTAATCCAAGCAGTCAGCTAGATGTTTTGTCTAATATTAGGCCTCCAGATTTTATTTGAGAACACATAGAAGTTTGACTGAATTTTTCATTTGTCATCAGGATTTTTGGCACCAAATACACACAGTCTTTAGAAATCACAGAAGGAATTCATTCTCAGCATGTCATGTATCTGCCCTACAATATCATCCTTCTGTTTGAAAAGAAAGTTCCACTGTGCATTCAAAGTGTCAGCAGCATAGAGATTTGTCAAGATAGAAAAGTTGGATTTTTAGGAGGCTGTTTTGTTCTCAGGGGAAGCTAATTCCAGGAAGAACTGAAGTTGCTAACTATGTCATTCAGGAATAAGTGAGGTATGCAGTTTGAGGTCCCAAATCTCAGTGACAAAAATAGGAAAGGTTTATTTTTCACTGGCACTGCATGTTGAGCATGGGACTGACTAGAAGGAAGAAATGTCTCTGCTTAGTAGTTACTAAGGGACTCAATTGAAAGAGCTTCATCTCAGCATGTATTGATAACTGTATTTGCTCCACAGGGAAGAACAGAGCTGGTTGGTCTTCTACCTGCATTTTATAAAATTTCAAGACAGAAAGAATCTGACCAATGCTATTCACATCATTAAGTCAGGAATGCACAGTTCCCTGATTGTGTCCCAGAAAGGAGATGGGAACCAGCTATCAGGGGACTGTAGTAAAACCTGTCACACGTCCATTCCAGATATCAGAGTAAAAATTGAGCAAAACTGAATTTTCTTAAAAGTGGGGTTCTTCCCAAGGCAAAGTTAAACATTCTTTTGTTCCCTCAGACTAAATAGAGGGTAACAATTTATCGATGTATTATTACATAGATAAGATTACTGAAAGTATGCTTTATTTAGAATTTAAAAGTTTATTCCTCTTTCTTTTTGAAAAAGAAAGTACCTAAAATTAATTTTTTTCCTGAAATTTTGGTAAAATACACATTTAAGATATGCTTTTCACATAGTTTAAAAGCTCTACTAGAAAAGAGACAGTAATGGGCTGAGGATATATCTCAGTGGCACAATACCTGTCTGGCAAGTGCAAGGTCATGAGTTCAATCCCTAGTACAAAAAAAAAGAAAGAAAGAAAGAAAGAAAGGAAAAAAGAAAAGACGTAGTATTTTACTCACTTCTGTTTCCCAGATGTTTATGCCCACCTCTAATCTCAGCTCAATGCCCCTATACAATAAACAATTATTGCATAGTATAAGACAATACATACCAAATCAAATAAAATGTAGATAAGTTACAAACAAGATAATGATTTGTGTTCCAGGACACAATATAGTGGATAAATTCAACACAAAAACTATATGATTTGGGGAGGAGAATTTCATATCTTCTAAAACATTTGCTCACAAATATTTAGTTACACCTAGAATTTTCAGTCTCAAACTCTTACCATGAATTTGATAAAAATGGTGGGAAGACATTATCTAAATTCTTGTTTGGTTTAAAATATTTATTACTAGTTCAAAAAATACATAAAATAATTTCTGTGTGTGTAGCACAGTACACTTATAATTTATATGGTAATTATTTGTGCCATGCACTATTCTGAATATGTATTAACAACTATTTTGAGACATGACAACCTTTTGAGGTAAATATTGCTATTATTCTCATTTTAAAGACGAGGGGCCCAAGAAAAGAAAAGGTCTCACAGCTGTCATGTGAGCAGTAGTGTACCATGAACCCAGACAGTCTAATCCCAAAACAAGATGCTTTCCTAGATGCTGTGTGGTGACAGTCAGTACAAAAGAGACTGTGCTTGAGAGTAAATTAAACTCATCCTACAGTCTGTTTTAGTTACTTTTTTTCTCATTGCTTAAACAAAATACCCAATGCCCCTAATTAAGGAAGAAAAGGTTAATTTAGGTCACAGTTTGTGGAGGTTTGAGGCCACACTCGGCTGGCTCCAAGGCAGAGTGGCACATGACAGAGGACAACAGTTCATGGTGGCAGAAAACAGCAAAAGCCACAAGAGCAAAATGGGCAGAAAGAGCAACAGGGGAGGTGAGAAAGAGCAAGCCTCTTTCCCTCCCTTATATTGTCTGAAGCCTGGTTGTCCCAGGGCACGTGTGGCACTCACACCCATAATTCCAGCATTGGACCATGAATCAATCACAACCTCTAGAAGCCTGCCCAATGACTGCATGAGGCTTTGTGGGGACATCTAGACACAAATCATAACACAGTCATGCTGTAAAGAACAAGACAAGCATACCTGCTTTTTCCACACCCACTTAACACAGCACTGGATATTCCAGATAGAGTAATTAAATGTTACACTGTCTCTTATACCATATTGATATTGTCTCTCACACAAATCCCACATTTCCCCACACATTTACCCATCTTGTGCCCCATATTCTCCATAACTTGTGCTCCACACTCTCCTCTACTCATTGCCCTCTACACACACTGTCTCTTGTATTCCTTACCACGTTATCTGCATGTGGCCCCTTACACTGTCTCCTACATGCTCCTTTCTGCTATCACTTACATGGTCCCCTGTATTGTATAAACAATCTCCAGAACTCCTTTTGTTTTGTAAATCTGAAATTCTGTATCTATTTGGTTCTTTTTTATAATTTCCATTTTATACTGATTTCTATATTTTTTCATTTATCATGTCAGTGTTTTTCTTCCCATGAGCAAATTTGTGATAGCTGCTTTCAAAGCTTTGTCTGCTACTTGTGATAACTTGGAAATCTTGAGATTAGTTTCTATTGCCTGCTTTTTGATCTGGGTATGGATTACACTTTTCTGTTTGTTTGTTTTAGATGTCACATTTTTAAAAATACTGTGAATGATAGCTCTAGATAATCCAGATTCTATTATATTCTTTTAAAGAATATTGATATTTTTCTAGCAGTGAATTAACTTCACTAGACTTGTACTTCAACCTCTATATCTTTATGGGTAGAACAATTGAATTTCTCATTCAGTTCATCCAGCTTCCACCTTCCGTTTTTACACTGATCACCTGCATTCTGTATATGTGTAATTCAAAACTCTGTCAATTATTTGCATATGCGTATTTACAGACATACTTTGAATTTTTCCTTTCATAGTTCCTGTTTTCCAAAAGTTCCTCCTTGACTTTCTAGGTACCCTGCCACTCCCAAAATATATTCTTTGACAACCAGAAGTATTTTAAAAAGGGGGAATCAGAGAAGGAATAAAGTGAGATCCTAATTCATGCAAAAGGTTTAGTACAGTAGAGGGCATTACCACCCTCAAATATAGCAAGGGGGTGAGCATAGTCAATCAGAGACACTGATGATCTCATTGCAAGTATCACCCATATTCAGTTTCAAAGATCACATTGATATGGGAGGAATTGAGCTAACGGAGGGCACATCACTTAAATTAAAACCTAATATGACATAATAACTTTAAAATTTTATACCAGGTGGTCAGTTTACCCTAAATTAGAAAAGAATTACCTTCTACCAATTTGTTTAAGGTTTCTTGGCAGCTGACCATTTCATATAGAAACATTGTTTATGTGCAGTGTTTGGAAATCCCGATTAAACCAAACAAGCAGATTAAGCTACAGCTAATTTAAACATATCACTCTATTACCACAAAATCTACCAATGTTCTAGAACAAACAGGAAAGCTTGAGAAGGTATATTTTGAGCTTGGAGTACTGACAGGTCTATTAGAGGCTTTGCTTTATTTTAATTTCCTACTGAGGGCACTTCTGTTCAAGGCTAAAAGAAGGGACTTCCACTACGTTTTTCGTCCAAAGCAAAATTTTGCTGGTGAAGGTTTATTAGGTCATGTCTATGGGTAGCAGTGGGGAAAGAAGTGTTCTTTACCACGGAATTGAACTCATTCTTAATTAGTGAACTTCCCCATTACTGACAGTCAAGTTCACAGTACCAAGTTGTATACCCTCAGGCTACTGTGGAAATTGTGTTCACCTTTTCAGAGGTCTTTAATACAAAGTATTTCTAACTCAATATGGAAATCCAACAGGAATAAAGTAAGAAACCACAAGACATCATAAATATACTGCCATCCGTTATGATCTAAAAAATAGAAATGCTAATGCAAACAGTAATAAAAAGATATAGGTTCAGAATATGTCAGAGTGTGAAGGACCAGACAGGTCACCTTAGAAAATGGAGGCAAAGATTACTCATTGTCATATGGGAATTCTTGGAAGCAGAGCTCAGCTAAAAGTTAGGTCTCCTGAATGTCAAGCTATTAATCTTTCATATCATGACATTGTCAATAAAGAGACTGTGTAAGGCCTCTGAATTTTTTTTAAGTTTTTATAGTTTCATAGTTAATCTAGATTTTCAAGTTGATCAGCCTGAGAGATGCCTAGGAAATTAGTAAAGCACATTTCTGGGTGTGTCTGGGTGGGTCTTGGGGGCGCAACCTTCAGGAATATGTATGGTCCCTAACCCCTTCCTCTCAGCTATTTCCCCTGCTCTCTGCTTCCTAGCAGCCATGAATTGAAGAGCTTTTCTCCACTATGCCCTTCTATCATGATACTTCTTTCCTGGAGCCAGCTGATCATGTACTGAACAGTGAGTCAAATTAACTCTTTCTCCTTTAAGTTGCACTGGTATTTTGTTCTAGCAATGAAAAGTTGACCAATGTATCTATCAATCATGCTCACAGTTCATGAGGCAACAGGACAGCTCTGTAAGAACATATCACCATTCCCTAGACTGTCATTCTCTAATAATTATGCCCACACTAGGTTGGGGTGGGAGTGGGAATTGAAAGGGAGGGAGACTGAGAAGTTCTGCTGTTATAGAGTGAATGTTTATGTCTCCACAGATTCATATGTTGAAGTCCTAACTCCCAGTGTTGATGTATTTAGAGATGAATAAAGTTAAAGTTGAATGAGATCATAAGTGTAGGACCCTGATCCTGTAGGGCTTCTATAAAATAGGGCTAATAGAAAGTGGGACCTATCACTATGCAGTAGGAGAGCTAATGCAGAACACTGCAGATCTTGATAAATGACAAAGGAGTTTAATAAGATGCACAGGCTTATTAACTTATAAATCAAATTCCTATCATTATCCATGGAATCATTTGTGGAAGTGTCCCTTTGGACACAAATTTTAATCTTACGAAATGACAGACAAAAATAAAAACAAATCAAACAGCAGAGAAAGATTAATCCTTCCTAGGCAGGTACTTAAAGAAAACAAGCACCCATATCTCATATCTGTCACAGCCCAACTAGGAGGATTTTGCCAGGGCCATGTTTGCCCCACTCAATAAGGAGAATCCTCTGGAACTTTAATTTTAGTGCTTGCCTTATCAAAACCAGAATAAATGATCAAAAGAGAGAAAGACTGAATGTTAAAATTTTGGTTCCTCATTTGAAGCATGCAAAAGATCTAATTGTAAATGCAAAAAGTAAAAAAATAATCCACTAGCCTTGTGGTGAAAAAGTTACCCTTCTAAGGAGATGTCCTATGCTTCGTAATTTCATCACCAGCAATAATCATTGTTTAATATGACATATAATTAAATTTCCTATGCATAGGTAAATGTGGATTTGTTTTGTAAATTTGGAATTATACTTTTATATAACACATTTTAAATACTTACTATTTAAAATACTTAGTATTTAATAATTTTAATGACTACAGACTATTAAATCAAAAGAATGTATAATTCACTTCACCATTATCCTTTTGGATAGTTAACTTGTTTTAACATAAATTTGTGTTTATGTAATTATCTGATGAATGCTTGTTTACCTCACTAGATGGTAAAACCTTGTGTTTGTTTTGGCCACTATTACTGTATATTATCATCCAATAGCAGTACCCAAAATATAGTGGGTAGGCTACAGCATCTGTTGAAAGAATGAGTGTTTGACTCAACTCTACCTCATCTACAAAACAGTTCACAAATCTTAACTACATCTAATGATAGTCTTTCTCTCTTCTAAAATTTCACTGTTGTTTCTCTCTCTCTCTCTTTCTCTCTCTGTCTCTCTCCCCCCTCTCTTTTAACTCTATTGTTTAAAAAGAGGAAAAATAATATTTTTCATACTATAATATACCAAACATTGACCTAAATATATGTAAGAAGAAAGTCCATGTAAAAAAGATTGCATCTCAATCTTTAAGGACATGTTAAAAAAGACATTTTTTTTTATTCAAGGACCATAGAAAAACTGCCCAGTAACTGCACCAAGCAGTCCAACCCTGGAGAGATCACAAGGATCCACCTAGAAAAAAATCTCTATCCCCTTTGCCTGGCAACTATCTGAGGGGACAGACGCCTGGAGTGTGCTGCCGCTCAGAGAACTTGCCATGGAAGCCAGTTGATCCCTGGGCAGGGAGATGGAACTCAGCAGCTCAGGGTCTGGAGCATTACAGTGAGTTCAGAAGAGCTCTGATCATCACAGTATCTTACCAGAGCCCTGTGAGTTCATATACAGAAAGAAATTAAAAATGTAAAAGAGAAATCTGGAATGATAAGTCTTTGTCTAATTTTGAAGAAAGGGAGAAGAAATAATACTCTGAGATTTCTTACATTTTTCATTTTTATGCTTATTCTCAGAAGGACTTGCCCAAAGTAAAAAAAAAAAAATTATTATTACCCAACTCACAAATAAAAGTGGGTCAGAAATAGATGTGTGAATTTTAGTGAAAATGTATCACTTACTTAAGTGAATAGAAGTCTGTTCACTTTTTAATAGCACTTAAAAAACTCATGAAGTTCTTAGATTTCTTTTTCTGCCTCACAGTACACAAAAAAATTACTATGCTACATCTCTGACAGTTAATTAAAAATAGTAAAGACATTTACTTTCTTTCTCTCTATAAATTTTAAATAGGTCTATTTTTGTGCATACTACCACATTTAAGCAGCTGAACAGGTAACTAATCAGTCTTTACTGATGATGACAAGAAACGAGACAGTAAGTCAATGTATATTAGAGGAATGAGGAAGGATGGTAGATGGAGTTTCCAATATACAGCCATATTTTATTTTAGAGGCAATATAACCTTTCAAAAGTTAATCATCTGCTATAGATGTTGCAAGAACATAATCAAACTGAATACAATATCATTTATGATTTGAAACAAACTTTCTACATATAGAACTTTAAATGTCTATAAAAGTTATAAAAATATAAATAAAATAATTTATTGAAATTAATATTTGGATCCTATCAGGAAAGTAACCAGGACAATTATCACTTTGTACAGATGACTCAAGAAAAAAGATTTTATGGGATCAGAAGAAATTACTTTTTTTCATTGGTGTTAACAAGTAGGGCAGATTAATCCCAGCACTCCGGAGGCTGAGGTAGGCGGAGCGTTGTGAATTCGAGGCCCGCTTGGGCTACAACACTAGTGCAAGATTGACCTGAGCTACATAATAGGACCCTGTCTCAAAAAATTAGGGTTGGGAGTTGGGCTCAGTGGCTTAAGCACCTGTCTGGCAGGTGTGAGGCTATGAGTCCTATCCCCAGTGCCACAAAAAAAAAAAAAAAAAAAAAAAAAAAAAAAAAAAAAAAAAAAAAAAAAAAAAAAAAAAAAAAAAAGACCAAGTAAGGCAGAACCTCTCTGAATGACCGGCCCTCAATGATAGCCTTAAAATTTAACTTTGCTAAAAATATTAGCTACCTTCTTTTGACTGTGAAAACCAAAACTAGAAGGTACAATTTTCTCAAGTGTCACAGACCAAAGTAGATCACATTATTTCTCAACCAAACTCTCTTATCCCATCATGAATTCCTATTTTCATCCCAACCAACGTAAAAGTAGCTGTTTACTTTATTCAATATTTATGTAAGTCCCTGTATTGTCTTTTTTTTTTTTTTTTTTTTTTTTTTTTTTTTTTTTTTTTTTTTTTTTTTTTTTTTTTTTTTTTTTTTTTTTTTTTTTTTTTTTTTTTTTTTTTTGCGGCACCAGGGATTGAACTCAAAACCTTGTGCTTGTCAGACAGGCGCTTAAGTCACTGAGCCAAACTCCTGGCCCTGGTTTTTTGTCCCTGTATTGTCTTAACAGGAAAGAAGAATGCAACAAATGAGAGAAGAAAGGATTCAGTGCTTTTCAACAAAACCGGCACTCTAGGGAGATAAAGGATTTAATTTGTACATTAATAAAAAAGGATTGGGATAAAAAAGGAAATCTTCCAATTTAGTAAGTGAATTAGAAACCACAAAGTCTGGAACCAGAAGAGACCTGGAATAGCAAATGTGATCCTGTGTAACAAAGACAAGACAGGGGGCATCACAATTCCTGACCTGAAATTATACTATAAAGCTACTGTGATAAAGACAGTGTGGTACTGGCAAAAAAACAGACCAGAAGATCAATGGAACAGATTACAAGATGCAGAAACAACTGCAGATACATCTTTGACAAAGGTGCCAAACACATTCACTGGAAGAAACATAGCCTTTTTAAGAAATGGTGTTGGAAAAATTGGCTTTCCATATTCTGAAGATTAAAACTGGACCCATATCTTTCACCATGTACTAAGTTAAAATCTAAATGGATTAAAGATCTCAACATTAAAACAGAAACATTAAATCTGCTGGAAGATAGAGTAGGTAAAATGTTGAAGACATTGGTGTAGGCAAAGAATAAAAGCCAGACTGCACAGGAACTATCACAAAGAATCAACAAATGGGATCTCATTCTACTGAAAAGCTTTTGCACAGCAAGAGAAACCACCAAGAGTATGAAGAGACAACACATGATGTGGGAGAAAATGTTTGCCAGCTGTCCCTCAGATAAAGGATTACTATCAAGAACATATAAAGAGCTTAAAAAATCAGTCCTCCAAGATTTAAAGACCCAATCCAAAAATGGGCATCTGAGATGAACACACACTTCTCATCTGAGAAGTGAAGAGGTACAAACAGCAAATAAATACATGAAAAAATGTTCAACAGCACTGGTCATTCGAGAGATGCAAATGAAAGTAACACTGAGATTCCATCTCACCCCAGAAAGAATGGCTAGTATTAAGAAGTCAACCAATAACAAATGCTGGAGGGGCTGTGGACAAAAAGGAACCCTTCTCCACTGTTGGTGGGAATGCAGGCTAGTGCAACCACTGTGGAAGTCAGTATGGAGATTCCTCAAAAAGCTGGGATTGGAGGTCCCATTTGACCCAGCTATTCCCCTTCTGGGTATCTTCCCAAATGAATTAAAAACATCCTACCATAGTGACATATGTGCAGCTATGTTTATAGCTGCACAGTTCATAATAGCTAGAACTTGGAGCCAAGCTAAATGCCCCTCGACTGAGGAATGGACAAAAAAGATGTGGTATTTCTATATAATGGAATACTACTCAGCTATAAAGAATAATAAACTAGACATTTTCACTCTTAAATGGATGCACCTTGAAAATATACTTCTAAGTGAACTAAATAAGTCACACATGTTAACCATTGCATTGTTGCACTTGTGTGATGAACTGAAAAAAATCTATCTGTGTACATAAAAAATTAGTTAAGATAAAGAAAAAGAATTTTAAGTGAAAAATAATTTTTACAGAGTTATTTTCAGATTTCATTTTTAATGTGAAATGTCTTTTTGAAAATAATAGAGGAGTCATAACAAAAAAAAGATAGTCATATAGCTGGTTTCTCTTGATCCATTAAGGGGAAAGTTTTGCCCTAAAACTTTTCTGAACAATGTTTCATGTCAATATCTTATACCCTAAACAACTGCTGTAAATATAACAACTTGCAATTTGTTGATTATTGCTACTCTCCTATTGGCCTATTGTCAAATTGTTTTATTTTGATTTCTTACTTTTCTTCTGTTTACAATAATAAATAAGAAATAGAAACACATAAAGGATGAGGACATTACTCTCAATTTTCAGTCACCCAGACATGGTATGAATTTTTGGCATGAGGTAAGAGAGAACCAAGAAGACCACTTTGCCAGCCACCATCAGGTGTAGGTCTAGAATCACTTTCTATTACAGCTATAATAACATGAGCACCAATTTAGGTGCCAAGGGCCTGAAAATCTTCATCCCCCAAGCTACTGTATAGGATTCCATTTACCCTTAACAGTTTTAGCATTTTTTTATCTCATTTTTCTTTCTTATTCTTTTGAGGCAAAATTTGTACTTCAAGACTGAGATCTACTTATGTAGAGGATTTAGGGGCAACACACAATTAATTTACAAAGATCATCAAAAAAGTACTGTACAAAATGGTTGTGTCATCTCTTATATGACTTCAAATGATTATTTAAGAGCCACAGTATAGTCAACGCCAAAAGGATTCCTGAAAACAGGACTCAAGAAGCCCAGAGACCTTAGCTAAGGCTGGTTGCATAGCACTGGAGTTGAAAACACAAGCTCACAAACAAGTTGTACCACCAAATAGTTCTGTGGTTTTTAAGACTACTTAACCCTCCTCAGCATTCCTTTCCCAATCTATAAAGTGACATTTGTGGCCAAAATTAAATAGAATTGTATAGAAAATCTGTGGTCATTGTTATTTGTTAGTGTTAATGTCATTGCTCTAAATCCAGCTTAAGCAAATGACAATCTTATGTTCTCTAAGACAAATGTAAAAAAAAAATCAAAATTATTAATAAACAACTCAGGAAGTAAAATACTCAATGCTTTCTCATTACACTTTTTATTGTGTTTATTTCTACAGCAATATTTCCTTCCCACAGTAAACATGGAATAAGATGAAAAAAAAAAGCAGAGAAGGGAGAAATCACCCAGGAAAAGGTCTAAACTCTGAAGTTTCATTCTAGATGGGGTGGAAGGGATGGTTTGCACCTATTGCCTCTTCTTTTGACTCTAATGTGGTTTCTGGAAGTCCTTTAAACTTAAACCCAGTTATTTTGGACATAATGCTTTATAATGCAGTGGGGGTACAATACTTTGAACCCCATAAAGAGGATGCCTCAACAGTTTGCACACCTCCATCCTGTACTGCATGAAGTCCTCTTGGTTGTACATACACAGAAGCATGTGTTTCGTGTGCAAGTCCTGTCTAGAGCTATGTGTATCCAGCACCTGACCCATCTGAACTTTGCGGGATAGCCTTGGAGCCTACTTGAATTATTGTGACTCTTATCAATAATCTGTATAGCCACCTTCTTCTCAGGTCAGCTTCACCTTGGTGAAGGTCTTGCTCACAGTCTTGAAGAGCTGGTAATTGATAATATGACCATCCGCCTGAGTAGAGATGGCCAAGAAACCTTGCAACACAGTAAATTTACAGCTAATGCTAGCTGATGATAGCAACGAACTAAAGAAAGAAGATTACAAAAATAATAAAGTAAAATGAGAAAGTGAAAAAAGAAATCTGGAAAAGAATGAAAAAAGGAAAAGAAGATGAAGATTTAAAAAATGTTTAAAAATGTAACAAAAGAAAACTAAAAGAATAAAGAAAATGAGAAAAACAAAATTAGAATCAAGAAAAACAAAAAATGGGAAAAATGGAAAAATCAGACAAAAACAAACAGAAACTAGAAAAAATTTTAGAAAAAAATGAAAGTAGAAAAGCAGTAGTAATAAAAAGCAAAAAGGATGAAAGAGAACTATGGTCAAAATTCTTTGACCAAAATATTTTCTTTTTTTTTTTCTTTTCTTTCTTTATTTTTTTATTTAAGCGAAGAATAACAAAACAAAACAAAACAAAACACAAAAAAAAGATGCCATATATAGTAAAAACAGCAAGCAAAAGAGACAAACAAACGACTAGAGTAAATACACAACATTGCAGGTTTACAAAACCGGAAGGTAGAAGCCTGACAATGACTGCAATATTGCGCATCGTTATCTTTAAAATGGTTTCTTACATTAACAGATATAGACATGCAAGATTGATCTAATCATATGAGTATTAATTGTTCTTTCTCAATAACGAATACATTCAGCAGTGTTCTTTTTAGTTATCTTACATATACATATATACAGGTTTATATCTTTTCCTCTTCCCTTT
>RJWM01009705.1:0-66724 GCA_004363535.1 Dasyprocta punctata | reverse complement strand
TGCCCGGGAAACCTGCACTGTGATCAGAAAACACTGGGCACCTGTGCCGTGTGCAGTCAGCACCACTGAGACGGAAGAAGCCCCAGGATGTGGCCGGCGCTGCCGTTGCAAACCTGGCCAGCGTCTGCTGGCTGTGACTGGCGTGGGCTCTGTGACCGAGCTGAAGAGCGGCACCCGCACAGCAGCAGCCCTGACTCTCGGTCATTAGCACCGTCTCCTCGGGGTGGAAGCACTCCCCAGCCCTGCTGTGATGTTTGTCAGTATTGCTAACCTTGAAATGCACTGCACATGTGACAGCTGGCTTGGGGTAGGCGGGACTCTGTGCAGCCCTGATGCTAAATATTGCTGGGTGTCTGTGCGTCCCACCTCCCTGCTCCCCAGGACTGGGTCTGCTACAGTGTAGGGCTGCAGGGAGCAGCTCCCCCAGCTGAGCCTTCTGCCCTGCAGTTGCTGGTGATGACAGGCATGCGCAGCTGTGTGTGTGTGCGCCTGGTTCCATTGTGACAGTCCTCTCTGAGCAACAGTGCTCACACAGGCCCACACACCTGCACTCCAAGCAGTGCCACTCTGCGCCTGAAAAGCTTAGACAGCGGGCCCCTGAGAAGTGCATCTGTGAAGGGCACATCCGCTTTATGTTTAGAGCATTCCGTTATTCCTGTCAGGACGCAGCTTAGTGACAGAGCACTTGCCAAGCACACGCGAGACCTTAGACTCAGCAGCTGGCGCTGCAAAAGAAAACCCATTGCTGTTGAAAGACAAAATTTCCTGCAGATTTATGTTAAAGTTTTGTGATTGGTCAGGTGTGGTGGCACAGGCCTGTAATCCCAGCACTGGGGATTCTGAGGCAGGAGGATTATCATGCATTTGAGACCACCTGGACTTCATAGTGAGACCCTATCTCAAAAAAAAAATTTAATTGGATAAAAGTAACTTCTTATTTATAAATTACATGCTGTTATTTGTAAATTAAATGTTGTTAAAGTTGTTACACCGCACAGGAAAATAGAAAGCAAAATATGTTTTTTAAAGTGTGATGGTCCTGATATCTTGCTGTCAATCACAACTGTGAACCCTAAAACCTGTATCCACTGGGAAGTGGGTAGTTTTGTTATTTGCTCAACTCTCAGAGTTTTAACCATAGATGCTCGGAGTCTTTTGTAATCCACAGTTTTGACTGTTCTGTAAAGCATTTGTGAACAGGTTCCTAAAAAGGAGTCCAATGGGTACTGTGAAGAGTTTTCTGGCAAAAATAAACTTATTTTTCAGACAAATTGTTTTTCTTTAAATAATTTGAATAAAATTGGTATTATGATCAATAATTCATTAGTTCAGAGCTATTACAACCCAAATGTGGCTTGTTTGGTGGTTGGTTTTGTTTTGTGTTTTCTCTGCAAAGCTTCACACCCACTGCCCCTGTCATTCAGCCGCAGGAGGACACCCCGAGCAGTGCTCTGAGAGGAGGGCGGCCACCTACAGGACGGACAGGCTGGGACCCCACTGACCCCACTCAAGCGCAGGTGACACTCCCCAGTCCTGCCTTACAGGTCAGAGTGACCCCACTGCAGAGGGAGCCACCAGAGTCAGCAGTGGCGCTCACGCCCCACCCGGAGGACGGTGGAGGTGGTCTCTGTGTGTTGAGCCACGGAGGCGGGAGGGAGGGGAAAGACGAAAAGGATGAGCGGTGGGACCTAAAGAGCCTGGCCAGGATGCCTCACCCAGTAAACGGAGCTGCGTAGGCTGTGTAGGAGCCCGCCCCATGCGCCTGTCACCAGGCCTGGGGGCGATCATTCCGCTGAGTCTCATGGAAGAGGAGTCTCGTGTTTGTCCTGATTTTTTCATCTCACCGCGGACACAGGTGTGCTGCTGCTTTATGTGACACCCTGAAGTCCACGGAGGACAGGTCATTGACTCCAATGGAAACAGCTGCTTCCTTTATAATCTATAACGATAAGAAGACAAGATAGAGCAGTGAAATATTAGATGCTGGATTTGCATATCTCTTCTAGGAAAGTGTTCTCACTTTTAGAGGTGAGAGATATTTCCCATTAACTTTTACTTCACCTTCAGGCTTGATTCGTGTTATTCACCATGGTTATATTCTCGGGGGCTTTTTGGTTTGATTTGGCTTGATTTTGTAGTACTGGGGGTAGCTAGGCAGGAACTCTACCCCTGAGCTAGACACCCAGCCCTGACCAAACTTCAATCATACAAAGTCACCATAAACCCCAAATTCGTGATCTATTACGAATCGGTTGCTTGTAGAGGAAACACAAAGCCCGGGTCCCACCTGCCTCTGCTCTCCTGGCTGGGAAGCTTTCACGGTTCTCTGATTCTGCATTAACACAACTATTTTTTTTTCGACCTGTAGCCTGGGTCATGCAGTTCTAGGGGTTGAACCCAGGGCCTTTGGACTGAGCTTGCCTCCCAGCCCTTCTGTATTTTTTTATAGAATCTCTCTAAGTCACCAGGTGGGATTCAAACTTGCAGTCCTCCTGCCTCAACGTCCTAGAGTGCTGGGATTACAGGTGTAATCCCACCCCCAGGCCCAGCTTGCAGTGTTTTGTTTCCGTTTGCGTTAAAGCAGCCATCATCTCAGGAGCCCACGAATTCCCCCACCTCTGCGCCCACGGCGGACACCGTGACAGTGTTTTCCAGAGCAGCCTCGTGGACAGGTCGATGGGTTTCCGGTTCCTCTTCCTGGCTGAGTCCCACTGTTGACTCATAGTGGGGTGAATACGCCCCTCACCCCAAAAGAAAATTCGGGTTGCCCTGCAACCTCAGAAGTGGCCTTTCGGTAGTAGGTTTTGCTGATATAATCAGCTAAGATGAGATCATGCTCAGTTGGGTGGCCCCAAGCCCAGTGATTAGTGCCCTTCCAAGAGCGGACAGGACACACAGACACACAGTAGGGACGGTGACTATGAACACAGAGGGGGACATTGGAATTGTCCCATTCCTCTGGTCCCCTTCCCTTTTGTAAATGATCTCCCTGTTTCCTATTATCTATATTTTATTTTGCTCTTTCATTTATTTATGCTGTGGGTCTCACACAAGAAAAATCACATGGTATCTCAGCTTGATGTCATTTATTTCTCTTAACATTATGGTATCAAGGTGCATCCATTTTCCTACAGATGGCTCAAGTCCTTCCTTATTTATGGCAGAGTAGTACTCCATCGTGTGTAAGTATCACATTTCTTTATCCATTCACCTGCTGATGAACATGTAGGCTGTTTCCAAGATTCAGCTATTACGAGTTGTGCTGCTGTGAACATGACTGTGCAGGGATCTTTGTAATACGATGTCTAACTCTTTCAGGGAGGTCCCCAGAAAGGGGACAGCTGGGCCACATAGAATATCTAGTTCAGTTCTTTGGAGGAGTCTCCATACTGGTTTCCATAGTGATTGCGCTAGCTCAAAGATTCATTTCTCAACCCCCTGGGGACCCGAGCACACAAATGCCGTGAAGTGTGGCCACTAGGCCACAAGGGGGCGCTGTCTGGCAGCGAGTCTTTCCAGTGCTACTCACACACGGGCCCACGACAGTTTATCAAGTTTAGAGAAACCTTATAAATAGCATTCAACTATTTCAATAACATTAACATTATAACCCATTCCTATAAGGAACTGTAACCGTTATTATCTTGCTGAATAATTTCTGGTCTTTTACAACAACCTGGCCAGGAGCCATTTTTAAAATCAAGTCCTTGACATGTGGCCATTTCACCCCATAGTGAGAGTCCATATAAACTCCTCCAACGATTCCCCATCTAGAGGCCTCCCCTGCCCCTCTCTTTCTGTTTTATTTTGGTTTGTTTGTTTTTTGAGACAGGTCTTGCTGTCATTCAGGCTGGCCTACTTCCACAGATAGGGTCAAGTTGTTCTCCAAGGAGGTGATGTATGGTGGAATGACTTTTCCCATGGGCTTAGCAATGCTTTTCAAGCTAAGAGTTGTAAAAACCAGGCTGTAAACCAGACATAGTAGTGCATGCCTGTAATCCCAGCTCTTGGGAGGCTGAGGCAGGAGGATCACTGTAAATTCAAGGCCAGCCTGAACAGTATAGTGAGACCCTCTCTCAAAAAAAATAAAATAAAATAAAAAAATGAAAACCACCCTTTAGACTGAGCAGTGATGTGGGTCCCATGGACAAGGCCAAAGGCCCCTGGGCTCAAATCTCCCCCTCAGAGGCCTCACCAGCCTAGGGGTGCCGAAGATGCTCTGCCCACTAAGGTCGCTGGCCCAGCCCCACACAGGCTCGGCATGGGGTCCAGGCTTTGAGACATCACGTCCAGAAGGCCAAGAGCCAGTTCCAGGGGACCCCAGGGGTCGTCGCCCCAGTGATCTTCTGCCTGCTCAAGCCCCGCCCAGGCGCAGCCCGCAGGACAGGGCACTCAGGGGAGGAAGCAGACCACAGCTCGCTGAGATGCTCCCCCAGGACTTGTCCTCCCTGTCACCACTGTGGCACTCACAGCACCACTGCTGTGACCCACTGGTTTCTATCAAGATGTCTCCCCTAGCTGGGTGTGGTGGCGCACTCCTGTAATCCCAGCACTCAGGAGGCTGAGGCAGGAGAAGCGTCGCAAATTCAAGACCAGCCTGGGCTACAAAGTGAGCCCAAGGCCAGCCTGAACCACATAGTGAGACCCTGTCTCAAAAAGACAAAAAAAAAAAAAAAAAAAAAAAAAAAAAAAAAAAAAAAAAAAAAAAAACAGATGTCCTGGGCCTTTGCCTCATGTGCTCATAGGCTGGGCCTTGAAGTGATTGAATGGTGAGGGCTCCAGCTAAATGTGCTGCTGAGAGGTGGGGCCTGGTGGGCAGAGGTGGGCCCTGGGCTGTGACCCGGAAGGACACATCTCCCTCCCCACTTCCATCCTGCTCTCTGCTTCCGGGTCACTGTGCTGCGGCGAGCAGCTCTTCTCTGCCAGGCCCCTGTGTCGTGCTGCTTCCTCTTAGGATCCAGCCAGCCAGGTACTGAAACAAGAGCCAAAGTAAATCTCTCCTCCTAGAAGGTGTGGGTGTCGGGTACTGTGCCCCAGGAGACTTGGGAAACGGGAACCCGGCCTTCACCTTGCTTCCGGGGAGACAGTGGGCGCCATCTCTGTCCCCGGCCACACCGCCATCCATTCTTACGGCTACTGAGCTTCCTGTTATCTGGGAGGACATCAAGGAACAGCTGTAAACGAGGACCATGTGGTCTGGGGTACTCACCTGTCCTCCTCTATGGCAGACTACGATGACCGCATGTGATGTAACCAGTGCCACCTCGGGACAGGGCTGCCGGAAGCACTTCTCTAACGCGAGCTCATCAAACCCTTGCAGCAATCCTAAGAGCTCTCACTCTCGTCCTATTTTACAAATGAGCAAAGTGAGGCACTGGGAAGTTAGGGGCTTGTCCGGCATCACATAGGAAGTGAGCGGAGGGGCAGGGAACCCTCAACCCAGGGGTCTCTTCACCCCTGAGGGTGCCTGGTACCTCACAGGTACCTAACAGAGAGTCACTGGATTGATGCAGGTGTTGGAACAGCTGTGAACCCCAAGAGGAACCCCGAAGACACCTTGTTGCTCGGAAGCCTTCAGTTCTTACCCTAATGGTTTAGGAGCTGCAAAGGAAAAGTAGCCTAAGTGAAAGCAAAGCCAGTGTAGGGAGGAGTGTACACTGGGCATGGCAGATTGGAACAGATATTAATATAGTCAGGAACAGACGGAGAAAAACAGATCATGAAACTAAAAGTTAGTTCCTTGAGAAAAAAAAAAAAGATTCATTTATTTATTTATTTTTGTCTCTTTGAGACAGGGTCTGGCTATGCAGATCAGACTGGCCCTGAGCTCACTTCACAGACCAGGCTGGTCTTGAACTCACAACCATCCTCCTGCCTCCGTCTCCTGAGTGCTGATATTACAGGTGTGTGTCACCACGCCCAGCTCCTTGAGAAACAATACAAAAGGAAAAGTTAAATCTTTACCCAGACAACCAAAGAGAAAGAAAAAAGAAGAAGAAAAAGCAAAGAAGAAAAACTGAACACAGTGACATGTCTATATTTCCAGCTACTCTGGGGGCTGAGGCAGGAGCATCAGTTGAACTCAGGAGTTTGAGGCCAGCCTGAGCAGTTTAATGATAGCCCATCTCAAAAAGGAGCGGGAGGACACCTTTCTGTCAATAAAATCAAATTCGCCCCAGAGGAAACAGAGAGCCCAAGGAACCCCACATCTTTAAGAAATGAAGAAGGAAGGACTGTGACTGACGGGATAAAGAAGGTGGGGTCACGTATCCAGGCTCCGCCAGTTTGGCCGCTTGGGAAAAACTGAGTCACGATGAGACCACAGCTGTCTCCAAACTTCAGAGTCACGGATCAAACACAAACACACCTGGATCCAAACCGCCAGGCTTCCAGGGAGGAAAGGTGGGCGGGGTCTAACTGCAGCCACTCCCACAAGCCTGGCGCCCTGTGTCCTGGGCACCCAGGTCGCTTCTCAACAGGTGCCTTGACCGGCTGGCTCCATCCATGCGATGGCTCTCCGCTCACGGCAGAGCCCTTTTGCACCCACAGATACCTTAGGATTAATAAAAACACGCCCCTAAACGGCCTGGTGCGCGGGAAGCCTCTCCTCCCGCTTGGGGGCGCATGGGGAGCCCGCAGCGTGCAGCCCAAGGGACCCGCTGGGTGTCCTCGCAGGGCTCCCTCCTCCTCCAGTGCGCTCGCGTCTCTGCGCGTATCAGGCCACAGCTAGCGCTCGCACCTTGCAGCTGAGCGTGCGCTCGTGCCCAAGAAAACTGCTCCCCAGCTTCCCTCACGCTCCGGGGACCTCCCCAGATCGGTGCTTCCGTCCAGCTGCCGGGATCGGGGTCCTGAATGACCCCGCCCACACTTAGCCCTGAACCAAGCGCGGCTCAGCCGGGAGTCGGATCCAGACCCGGGCCGAGCGCAGGAGGCGGACCCAGAGTCGGGGCGTCGCGGAACCTCGGGAACACACAGCCCCTCCCGGGGGCGGGACAGCGCGGGCCGGGTTCCCCAGGAGTCGGCGCCCTGGCTCCCACAGCTCTTTCTGCACAGCTGCCTTGACGCTGGTCGAGTCCTCCACTGCCCCGGCCGCGGTCCAGCGCTGCGCACTCCGTGATGTCGTCCTGCACCCGCGTGGCGCTGGTGACCGGGGCCAACAGGGGCATCGGCTTCGCCATCACCCGCGAGCTCTGCCGGCGCTTCCCGGGGGACGTGGTGCTCACGGCGCGGGACGAGGCGCGGGGCCGGGCGGCCGTGCAGCAGCTGCAGGCCGAGGGGCTGAGCCCGCGCTTCCACCAGCTGGACATCGACGACCTGCAGAGCATCCGCGCTGTGCGCGACTTCCTGCGCAGGGAGTACGGGGGGCTCAACGTGCTGGTCAACAACGCGGGCATCGCCTTCAAGAGTAGGTGCTGGGCGCCTAGCCGGGCTGCGGATGCCCCTGAGGCGCTCGGAAGGTGCAGGGCTGTGAACCGCAGGCGCCCCCTGGAGTGGCAGCGCGGGCGGACCAGCCCGGGAGACGCGCCCAGCGCCAGCCGAGCAGTTTCGCTCTCGGTGGCCTGTGCGGGCCTGTGCGCTGCCGGGGCCCTCCCAAACTTTCAGCTGGGGCTGTTTGCGAGAACCCTGGCCTCCTGGGAGCGGGACCACGCCTTGCTAAGTCATCAGCATTCTGTTTCATCCAAGAACAATTTTCCCTGCCATGGGTCTCTCCACGATCACCCTTGGCTTTCGCTTTCCGGGTGAATCAAGGACGCATTCATCGATGCCAGGAGCGCCCTACTCCGGACAGGAAATGCGTCGCTGAGCCGGCTGGCTCGCAGTGGGACTCGGGCATTACTTGTTGCTTGGAGGGCTTTGATAGGCTCTGGCCAAAAAAAAAAAAAAAAGGAAGTGAGCGGTTCCTGCCTCCAGGAGGCCAACATGTGTTTGCAAACACCAGTATGGTTTTAAGAAGCAGCTCCCACTGGAGATCAAAATTAAGGCGATTTTTCATTCTAACAACTACTCAATTAAGGAAGTTATTGCGCTCCCGTGAGCTGGAACTGGATATGAAACAAGCCAGCTTCCTTACAAGCTAGTGAGGAAAACAGACCCGGGACAAGACTGTAGAGGGAACTGTTGTAGAGCAGAGATCTGGGCCCTTTGGGGAGCACGGTGCCCCAGGTTTCCTCCCTCTCTAGCTCGGGCGGTGGGCTTTGGGGAGCTGGGAGCCGGGAAAGGTGACAATCCTGGGGTGGCCCCAAGCTCTGGATAACAGGTGGAGGAGGCTATGTGCTCCAGGAGCTCTGCCCCTCAAGGTGTGGACCCCGGACCTGCAACCCGGGCACACCCTGTCCACACTGCATTCTGTCACCTTCCCCAGGTGCCACCTGCGCGTTCAAGTCTGAGAAGCAGCAGCCTAGCCAGGTGGCTGCAAGCCCAGGAGCTGCAGCCTCACCCCTAAGGAGCTCTGGCGTGCAGCCAGAAAGCCGTGTTTCCACAGGCCCTGAAGCTGGCGAGCACTGCCTACTGGTTTAACATCATTTTAGAGTTAGTTTGCCAGGTGTGGTGGTGCACACTAGTAATCCCAGGATTCGGGAAGCTGAGGCAGGAGGATCACTGTAAGTGTGAGGCCACCCAGAGCTATACAGTGAGTTCCAGCCTGAATATATAGACAGACCCTGTCTCAAAATACATAAATAAATAAACATAGTTTGTTTTGTTAATTAATTGTTATCCTTTAAGATCCATGCATGAATTTCACCGGGGAAATGTATGATATTTTTGTCTCCTCTTTTTGAAAGCGGACGACCCGACGCCCTTCGACGTTCAAGCTGAGTTGACACTGAAGACCAACTTTTTCGCCACCAGAAATGTCTGCACTGAGTTACTGCCCATTGTGAAGCCGCACGGTGAGTCCAGGGTAACCAGCACCCTGTGCGACTCGGGAAGGAGGACGGGGCTGTGTATGCGGATCACACAGCGAGGTCTCTTCCTTGTGAAGGGAGAAAATAGAAAATGGCTTTGTTTTCTCCTTGTGTCTGGCGCCACATGTGAATCCTGGGTTCTGCATCAGGACTGCAGTCCCGGAGGAGTCTGGGGAGGCCTTTGGCTCTGATCGGCCTCGATGAGTCCTTCTCCAGCTGTCCAGGGAACCCAGATGGCATGCGTGCTAGTGTGAGACTTTGCATAGGTTCTTCTCTTTGGAAAATCTGAAAGAGGTTTTTGTTTTGGTTTGGTTTTTTGAGACAGGGTCTCACTATGTAGTTCAGGCTGGCCTTGAATTTACAATGTAGCACAGGCTGGCTTTGAACTCACATGATTCTCCTGCCTCAGCCTCACTAGTGCTGGGATAACAGGTGTGTGCCACCACAGCCCACTCCTTTGTGTGTGTGTGTGTGTGTGTGTGTGTAGTACTGGGGATTGAACCCAGGGTCTTTGCACTGAGCTACATCCCCAGCCCTTTTCCACTTTCGAGGCAGGGTCTTGCTAAGTTGTCCAGACTTGAGCTTGCAGTCCTTCTGCCTCAGCCTCCCAGAGTGCTGGGATTACAGGTGTGTACCATCAAGAAATGTGACGTTTTACTCTAACATTCTGAATGCAGATACCTTTGCATGTAAGAATTTTTAAGTCTAAATAAAAAGGTGCGTGGGGGAGCTGCCCTTGTCCTCCCACCTGCTCATCCGCTCGCTGCGGGCTCTCAGCTGGATGGGGTCAGAGGAGGTCAGCAGGTCGAGTGGTGAGTGCTGGGCAGGGGAGGCCTTCAGCCCAGGTTCACAGAGCTCCTGAGTCCCAGGGCCAAGGGGACGCAGATTGTAAATGCAAACTCATCAAAGAGAAATGCATATTTGTAAACACCTTTCTTTACACAGAAAGTGAGGTTTAGTGCAGTGTTTGCCACCTTGCTTTTTATTTGTTTGGATTTTTTTGTTTTGAAATGAAATCATGCTGTGTTGCCCCAGCTGACCTCAAACTGACCTCCTGGGCTTGAGCAATCTTCCTGCCTCAGCCTCCTGACTAGCTGAGACAACAGGTGTGCACTACCATGCCTGACGCTACTCTGCTGGGGGGGGTTATTTGTTTGTTTATTTGTTTGTTTCTTCTTCATTTCCCACATGGGCCTCTGTCTAGAACAGAAACTTTTCCTGTTGTCTTTATGGCTGTATAGTGCTCCTTTGTAGAGACACCTTTACCAGGTTATCAGGAACTCCTCTCCCTGACAAGTATTGTAATCATAGAATTTGAGAGCCAGAGGCGTAGGGTGCAAACTCATAATCCCAGCAATCTAAGAGGCTGAGGCAGGAGCATCAAAAGTTTGAGCTCAGCCTGTGCCACTTAGGGAGATCGTGTCTCAAAAGAGAAGGGAGAGATATAGCTCTGTGCAGAGGCCCTGGGTTCAAACCCCAGTGCCCCCCAGACATTTCACAAGAGCTGCACAATATCGCCGAAGCCTCCTGTTGCTGCGGCTCCCCCTTAGAGAGAGGAAAATGAGGCCCAAAGAACCGAGCACGGCAGGGGCGGCAGAGCGGGAAACTCCCGGATTCTTTATTCACTGCTCTGCTCGACTCCAGTATCTAGGGACACAAGAACAACGGAACAACGGTGTCACACGGCTGCAAACTGGAACACTTGGGGAACTTGTGGGGGGCTCTGGGGAAGACGGGGTTTGGGAACTAACTCGTTGTCCTTGATCACTTCTGTAACCTGACTCCCAAAATGGGAATCTCCAGTTTAACACACACACACACACACAATTTGTGACAGCTGTCTTTTCTCTTCGTTTTGTTTGTTTTGTTTTTGTTTTGTTTTTGGTATTGGAGATTGAACCCAGGGCTTTCACACTGACCTATATCCCTCTATATCCCTGGAGCTTTTTTTTTTTTTTTTCTGAGTTAGAGTCTTACTAAGTAGCTAAATTGTCCAGACTGAGCTTGAATTTGGGATCTGCCTCGGCCTTCTAGAATACCAGGTTTTCAGGTATGGGTCACCACACCTGGTTATTTATTACTTTTCAATAAATTTCTTGTTTACCTAAGGTGCAAAATGCTGAGTATCATTAATGTAGTCATTAATGTATAATTCATCTTGGTATAGCTTTTTTTTTTTTTTTTTGCCTTTGTGGGATAGAGTATCACTATACAGTTCTGGCTGGCGTTGAACTCATTTTGTAGCCCAGGCTGACCTCAAACTCGCAGTGATCCTCCTGCCTCAGCCTCCCTAGTGCTGGGATTACACGCGTGCACCACAACATGTGACTGTTTAGCTTTAAAACATTAAAGGGCCAGACAAGGTGGCACACACCAGGCATGGTGCACATGCCGGTAATCTCATCACTGGTGAGACTGAGGCGGGAGGATTGCTGTGAGTTGGAGGCCAGCCTAAACTGCAAAGCAAGGTCCTGTATCAAAACAAAACAAAACAAAACAAAACAAAAGCATGTGGCGTGTTTGTGTGTTTAAGGCCTGCCACTAGGGGGAGCTTCTTGCCCGCTCTTTCTATGAGGCTGAACCAGTGGCGGGTAGCGGGGGAAGAGGTGTGCTGTCGGTGAGACGGGTACTGAGTGCTGAGCTCATTGAAACAAGCAAAAACTGGAGGAACATTACTGGGACAAGCGAGGACATTCGAATACTGCTTGAGATAATCGTGTCGTCCAGTGACGACAGCCCGGCTGGTGACCACATGGGACCATCCTTGTCCCCAAACGCAGGCCACCTCTGTCCCCTGCTTCCACAGCCGAGGTCAGCCAACTACAGACTGAAACTGTTCGGGGGAGGGGGAGGGATTAAGTCTGTCGCGACCGCAGCAGGCTGTTTTTCTTGCCGTTATTTCTTTAACAACACACCAGCTGTTTGCATAGCATTTACCTTGGGTTAAGTTTTATAAGCAGGTTAGAGACAGGAGGGAGAAAGCCAACGTGGTGAACTGTTAGCCCGGGGGAGCTTAGACTGGTGTTTATTGAACTCTTTTTGCAACTTCTCTGTAGCTTGCAAATTGGTCAGAATTAAAAGCCAGAAAAGGAGTGCGTGTTACCACTGGAAGGAGAGGACAGTCAGGCGTGGTGCGTGGCGGTGCATGCCTGTAATTCCAGCACTTGGCAGGCTGAGGCAGGAGGATCATTGCGAGTTTGAGACCAGCCTGGGCTACAAATTGAGCTCAAGGCCAGCCTGAACTGCATAGTGAGACCCTGTCCCAAAAAGATAAAACAAAACAAAAAGAAAAGAAAAGAAAGGAAAAAAAAAAGAAGGAGAGGACAGAGCGGCTGAAGGTCATGGGTGCCCGAGAGGTAAGCGAGGCGTCGCTCCCCAGGACAGACCCAGGCTCCCTCTGAATGGGACTGGGCCCTCAAGGGTGTTAAGAGGACGAGTGTGGCCCCAACCGTGGGCCTTTGCTGCAGAGGCATTGCGACAATGAAGTCAAACCCCGGGGTCCCATTGGACAGCGTGAGAAAATAACCACCTGGGACAGGCAATGTGGGTGCAGGATGCGGTGTGCCAAGTCACAGTTACCGGTTTGGGGGTTCCCAACAGTGCTTCTGGTCGCCGTGGGGTTGTCCTCCGGTGCAGTCACGTGGTTGTCTCTCCAGTGGCCGTGAATTATCAGCAAGGTGAACACAGAGTCAGATCATCTGAATGAGCGTTCACTGTCGACTAAGTGGATGAATCAGAGCGGCCAGCACTGGGTACCGACAAAGGTCACCCTGGCGACACCTGGTGCTGGATTAGCTACCCTAGGGAATGGGGGGCTGAGTCCTCAGGAAGGGGCCAGGGTCTCCCAGAAGGCAGCAACATGGCGCCTGGAGTGGATGTGGGGTGTTTATAAAACTGCCTGGGGGTGACTGTCCTGCAGACCAGGATTCCCCCCCAGCTCAGAGAACTGCAGAAAGGAAGCCCTTTCTTAGTGGAGACGCATTCTACCCCTGGGGAGCTTGGCTCTTCCCCAAACCTCAAATACCACTCCTGCAGGTTTTATGCCTTCTAACATTGCCTTTTGTTTTGTTTTTCGTTTTTGGTCTTTTGAGACAGGGTCTCACTACTCAGTTCAGGCTGGCCTTGAACTGTGACTGTGTAGCTCAGGCTGGTCTCCAACTCACAGCAATCCTCCTGTCTCAGCCTCCAGAGTGCTGAGATTACAGGTTTGCACCACCATGCCCAGCTCTTTTTTGTTTTTATCAGCAATCAAGCCTACATCCTGACTCAGTTGTGTTTGGTACAAGGGGTGATCAAAATAGATGGTGCATATTTAAATGAAAAATATTTATTATAGCAAATGATACATTGCCACTGATCCTCCTCAAAATTCTCTGCCTCGTTGGAACACACTTATCCCAACATTCTTTCCACACTTGGAAGTCCTCTTTCCTGAGGGCCTTTATGAGGTTTGATCAAACACAGGGTAAACACTGTTTCTGAGTGCCACGCAAGGGAAAGCAGACTCGTAAAAATATGACCAGAGTCAAAATGACCGTGAGAGAGAAATGTTTGGAATCCATTCAGGACATTGAGGCAACCAAGAGAGTGAGACCGAAAAATAAACCACGCTGGGGGTCCCCCACCACCACCAAGGCTCAACCCCAAGCCCCGCTCCTCAGATAAAATGGTGTCCTTACTTGGCTCTGTCTTTAACCCCAAGACACCACAGCTTCTGCCTCCTGCTGTGCTCGTCCCTCCCCTGCGTCACAGCCCCTGTTACCCCACTCCCTGTCGCCCTCCTTCCTCCCTCCCTGGGCCTCAGCAGCCCCTCGGAACCGCACTTCCCTGCCGACCAGACCTTCACAGTTATAAACCTGTCACCTTTAAGTAACAGCCTTTGATTGACTCGTCCTTTCTCACCACAGACTTTATATAACGACTTCCCTAACCCAGATACAGGGCTCAGACTTCGGGGTACCCAACTCCTCTGGGCTTGCTGGCATAACAAAGAGCTCCCCACTCCCACTGCTCCAAGTGCCACTCGATGGTTTCCTGTGTCACCGGTAAACCTGGCTTTGCTGGGAACGTTTGGTAAAATCTAAAATCGCTGAACCAACAGCACCGCTAGAGACACTCGCGAAAGAGGACTTCCAGAACTGCTTCAGAAAGGGCCACCACAACGGGATTCTTGTGTTCCAAATGAGGGGAGGTATTTAGAAGGGGATTCATGGCGATGTGTTCTTTACTGTATCCATTTATCTTTTAAAGTCTGTTTTAAATGTTCACTGTCCTTTTCCCTTGCGTGCCACATTCAGCCGAGGAGTGCTTCTCCCCGCCGTGACCCGCCTTCCTCTGCCGTTTCAGGAAGAGTGGTGAACATCAGTAGTTCCCAGGGCTCCAGCGCTCTTGAAGACTGCAGCGAAGCCCTGCAGGGACGCTTCCGCTGTGACGCGCTCACCGAGGGGGACTTGGTGGACCTCATGAAGAAGTTTGTGGAGGATGTGAAAAATGAGGTACACGGCAGGGAAGGCTGGCCCGACTCGGCTTATGGGGTGTCCAAGCTGGGGGTCACGGTCCTGTCGAGAATCATGGCCCGGCAGCTGGATGAGAAGAGAAAGGCCGACAGGATCCTGCTGAATGCCTGCTGCCCTGGGGACTCAGGTGGGGACCAGGGCTCCAGGAGTCTGGAGCAGGAGGCTGAGACCCCCGTCTACCTGGCCCTCCTCCCTCCAGATGCCACCGAGCCCCACGGCCAGCTCGTCTGTGACAAGGTGGTGCAGAACTGGTGAACGTCTGCCCTGGGGCTGCGTCCTTTTCCATTGGACACACGATCAGGACATTTATCTTGGAATGGGACACTCGCGCGCCGTGTCTGGGCCCCCTCTACTTCCCCTTCCAGAGCTCAGTGCCTGATAAGTGTCGGTGGGAGGCATAAATGCATTCTGATGCTGGAGCTGGACTCTCTTTCCGCTGTGGAGAAGGAATGAACGCCCACTGAACTCCCCCAGAAGGCTGTTCAGTTCCAGGACCTGCAGCCTGGTTTTTGCTGTGCCCCAACTCAGAGGGGAAAGGACGCACGGGCGTCTTAAATCTTGGTGGGCATCCTGATCACCCGGCAGGCTCACTGAAACCAGCCGCTAGCCGGTCATGATGGCGCATGCCTGGAATCCCAGCACTCTGGGAGGCTGAGGCGGGAGGATCGAAAGTTTGAGCCGGGCATAGACAACCTGGCAATTTAGCAAGATTCTGTCTCAAAATAATAATAATAATAAAAATTACAGATGGGCTGGGGCTGTAGCTAAGTGTGAAGGTCCTGTTTTTAATCCCCTGGACTGAAGAAAAAAGATTGCTGCTTCCTACCCGCAGGGTTTCTGATCTAGTCGATCTGGTAGGACCCGAAATTCGCATTTCTGACAAATTCCCAGGAAATGCTGGGGCTGCCCGCCCTGGGGCGGCACTGAGAACTGAGGGTGCTGTGAGTGGGGGAGCCACACCTTTCTGTTTCCAGTTTGTTGATTCTGCAAAGATAATGATTTGTTCTGCTTTTTGAGATAGAGTCTTGCTTTGTGGTTCACGCTGGTCTCTACTCACAGTGATCCTCCTGCCTCAGCCTCCCGGGTGCTGGTTTTAATTCTATTTCTATTGTTTGTCAGAAGACAGAAAGTTACAATGTTAAAAGTCTTAATAGGCTCTTATATGCAATTCTGAATGGTGCGACTCTATTCTATCAAACAGCCTGGGTGTTCTGAGGAGCCAACCACAGGAGGCTGGTTTCATAGATGGAAAAAGCTGAGGAAAGCTGAAACAGACAAAAGCGGATGGGTCGTTTCAAAATTAGTTTCTCGTAAAGGTTAAAGTAGATGGCAGGCTAACTCTGGGTGGCCAGGGGTTTGGCTATTATCTCACTCCTGATTTCTGGGTTGGTCAAACAACGTAGCTTTGCTTTGGCAATGTGGTTCCTTAGCATGAGTGGCGCCATTTTGGTTTGGACCATTGGACACAGTGCAGGGACTCAGCCCAAACCGATGGTCCCCTGAACATTTTATTTAACCGGGGAGCTTACAGGACTTGGGAGAGCTGGTTTTGTTGTTGCTGTCAGGACATGATTTCTTCTGTACTGGGATTTTAATGGCTTTTGGCCATTTTACCCAAGACATTTGTCACCCCTTTTGTCTTGCGGGTACCTTGGAAACGCTGGCTGTCTCACTCCTGCCACACCTCTGGGTGTCTGCTCCTGGATCTGTTCCACCCAGGGTGATTTTTCACATGACCCCCAAGTGCCTTTGTGTCTCTATGACAACAGGCCGGTCCACATTCACGGCCTTCGAATGGGATTGCTTTTGGGACCAGGCCTCCTGGGTTCCAGCTATAACCTGTAGAAAAAGACTTGGAGACAAAAGGATTGTTTTCATTTTATCTTGTTTTTATTTTTATTAGTCCCTGTCTACAGTGCAAAATGATGATGTTCATCATGAGGAGCTGGTCCATGTACGTAACACATCTAAATTCTTTTTCCTTACCCTCTGCTTCCCTCCCTCCATCTCTTGGTCCTGTTGCCTCTTGCAAAAGATCTCTCTGCTTCTTATTATCTATCTTTTATTTTGCTCTTTTATTTCTACTTTGGGGTTCTCATATAAGAGAAACCATGTGACATTTAACTCATTGTCTCTGATTTATTTCACTTAGCACTATGGTCTTGGGGTGCCTCCGCTTTCCTACACATGACTCAAGTTTATTCCTTCTTCATGACAGAATAGTACTCCAGGGTGTGTACCTACCACATTTTCCTTACCTATTCATCAATTGATGGACATCCAGCTGCTTCCATGATTTAGCTATTCAGAGGATTTTTTTTTTTTTTTTTTTGGAGACAGGGTCTCACTATGCGGTTCAGGCCGGTCTTGAGCTCACTTTGTAGCTCAGGCTGATCTCGAACTTGCAACAATCCTCCTGCCTTATATTTAGAGGATTTTATGAAAGAGAAGAAGTGTCCTTGCACAGGTTTGTGAGGGAGTCAGGACTTGAGAAGGCACATCACTTACCAAACAGGACCATAAATATGCAAGGGATGCACGATGGAAATAATGCAAAGGAGGAAAAATTGCAAAATCACCAGAGTTACTGAGCTTATCAAAGCTGCTCCAGCACGAACTGGGCACCAGCAGCACACAGGCGGGCACAGCGGCAGCATACCTCCCGACGTAGCCTCCCGGACATGAGAGACTGCTATTCTCTTCCTTAGACTAGAAACGCTCAAGGCTGCGTTGATTTTGAGGCCAGGCCAAAGCAGGCAAGGCTGTCACTTCTCGTACCTCCCAGGAAGCAGCTGTTTTAGTTCTCTGGCCTGCACAGCACCTCCAAGGTCAGGTTATCTGTCACAACCCTCACCTCACTTTCCCTCCACTTGAGGCAGGGAGCAGGTGGAACCCCTGCAGTTTCCTTCCATCTCACCCCCCAACCCTTTACTGCACTACTGGGAGTTGAACCCAGGGCCTTCACTCTGAGCTACATCCCCAGCCCTTTTTGATGTTTATTTTGAAACAGGGTCTTGCTAAATCACCAAATTGTTTAGGCTGGGCTCCAACCTGAGATCCTCCTGCCTCAGCCTCCCAGAGTGCTGAAATTATAGGCATGTGTCATCATGCCTGACTTCAGCCTGTTTTTGTGTCACTGAGTCAACCCAACCCCCATCCAGCTCAGGTCACAGCTCCTATGACACTGTAATGGCTTTAGGAGGCTTATGGACTGTCACACTCTGGTCTGCCTCGCAGCCAGTCTCTCCTGCTGATGGCGTGCACTGACCGGGGGACTGGAGGGGGCTGCAAGCTGTACTTATGTCACAGACGTGAAGTCAGACACAGGGAGTCACCACCCGCCCCTTTTATTTCTACTTCCTCTTTGGTTTGTAACCAATCAAGTGCCTTGACACTTTTGGATCATCATTTAACCCACTTAGAAGGCCCATAAAGAAAGGACTGGCTGGACTGGATCAGAGCCAGTATTGTGACCAGTGCCACCCACTGTGGTCTAAGGAGTGGAAGGAGCCAGGCCACAGCCACAGGCGGCCAACCAAAGGGAAGTCCCCCAACAGTGAACTCTTCCCATGGGCATCAGATCCCTCCAGAGTACACTGCGTCCTTCCAATGGTCCTTTCCCTTACTAGGTTGGTGTTAAGACTTCAATCTAGAATGTGCCCCAAGGCCACATGTATTTGGAGTGGGGCTTTTGGAAGGTGAGTGGGTCGTGGGGGTGCTGTCCTTATCTGTGGATTAACAGACTGATGGATTAGTAGCTGACTATGCTGTTGGGAGGCAGGATCTGATTGGAAGAGGTGGGTCAAGGGGCGTGGTCAGTCCCAGGGTGTGGCCAGTCTGGGGGTGTGGCCTAAAAGGATGTACTGTACTGTAATGTGCTGTACCTCCCTCCCTGGCCCTCCCTTCTCTCTCTGTTTCCTGGCAGCCATGGGGTGAGCAGCTCTCCTCCACCAGGCTCTTTCTGCCTTGGTGCCAGCCGATCATGGACAGGAACCTCTAAAAACTGTCAGCCCACATAAACCCCTCCTTCTTAAATTGTGGGTGTTGGCCATTTTGTCCCAGCAAGTAAGACAGTTAAATTGAGTGGTTGATGCGTAAGCAAAAAATGAACCTAACCAACAGAACTCATTAACATGCTTCATAGTACCCGGTAGAGAAAATAATAATAATAATAACAATAATAATAATAGGTAATGCTAGGAATCAAAAGGAAAGCAAAATCATGAATTAAGAACCAATAGCATCCTGGGATATATGTCATGCTCACTCCTTCCCAACATGGTTTTACCTAATTCTCACAATAGTCCTTTGAGACTGGTATCACTATCATTTTTCAAATGAAGAAATACAGACTCAGAGAGTTTAATTAACTTGTTCAGGGTCATGCATCTAAGAGTTAAGAGCTATAACTGTCTGCAGAGTTCTTTGGTGCTCGGTGCTGGGTTCATGTACCTTCTGCTAAGATTGAATACCACGGGTAACTCTTGGTATGAAAAGTAATAGAGTTGACACATTTAATCTAAGTGACTTGTAAGCTATCTGATCATTAGATTCCCAAGTTAGCCTGGGTAAATTTTTCCACAGAGAAATAAAGTATGACTTTTGTTTTGTTTTGTTTGTTGCTGGTGATTGAATTCAGGGGCCAAACTATACCCCAGTCCTGTTTTATTTTGTGACAAGTTCTAATTTGCCCAGGCTAAATTGCCCAGGCTGGCCGCCAACTTGCAATTCTCCTGCTTCAGCCTCCCAAGTAGCTGGGATTTCAGGTATGTTCCACTATGCCCAACCTCAAGGATGGTTTAAATGCAACATATTTTAAAGGATCATCGTGTAGGCTATATACTTTTAGGTGTCAGATGGCATCTGCGGTCCCTTCTACATCAGCTTTTCTGTGACATGCTTTTCTAGGTTGATGCTTGTGTGGTAAACATGGTGGACCTGGGCATATGATAACTTCATTGTCAAGAGGAGGAAGGATTAAAATTGAGACTTATATTAAATTTGAAATGCCCCAACTAGTTTATTATTGTGTAAGTAACCAGTTCCCCTTACGGGTCTTTAACAGATGAGCACAGATAGCTAAGAAGACTTTATCTTTTTTTTCCAGCTAAGTAGATTTCATCTTTTTTTTCTTAGTGCTGAAGATTTAAATAAACGAGCATTTCACCACTGAGCACCACCCCCAGTTCTTCAGTCCTTTTCATTATGAGACAGGTTCTTGCTAAGTTGTCCAGGTTGGATTCAGACTTGTGATCCTCCTGCCTCAGTCTCCATGAGTGTTGGAATTATAAACACACATCAGCATGCCAAGTGCTAAGTGGTTCTTCTATCTCTGTTAGTTCAGGGCAGTGTGAGTTGTTGAGACTTGAGAACTTCAACAGTCACTTGTTTGCCAAATTTTTGCCATTTTTTTCTTCCAGTTATGTAAAAACAGATTTTATCATCTCTTTATTAGGAAATCGATTTTCATGAAATAAACCGTTTTTCCCCTGCTACACGTGGCTCAATCCTTTTGTTTTCCTCTGCTTCTATTTTAAGACCTTTCCTGACCTGATCCTTAGAAAGACTTACATCTGGAGCACTTGGTAGAGGCCAAATGGAAACGGAATCCAAGGCAGCAGCCTAGCCTGGACAGGGGTCCAGCATCGCCAACTATTAAAATTATTCATGGTGTTTTGGTAGATGCGATTGGTCCACTGCGGAATCTGATAGAAGTTACACACCCTTTCCCAGACACGCACGCACACGCACAGTGTTTTATGCCATTTCCAAACGTTCTTGCTCCCCTCCCCGCATGGCCTAACCTCAGAGATGCCCAGATATCTAAAAACCCCCAGGGAGACTCGGGGTTGCAGGAGAGGCCACAACAGAAGTTCCGACCTTGACCCACAGGTGGCGCTGTCTGAGCTGGCTGGGATCCTGGCTGGAGCAGCCAGACTAGGGCCGATGCCCAGGGGGCTTCTGCCCGGGCCTGCAGCTCTCAGGCCGGACTCGGTGGGTCGGCAAAGGCAGAAGACTGGCCTCGGAACAACAGTCCCCGGAGCTGACACGAAGTCCTCTGTCCTGACCCCACACCTGCATAAGGCGCTACTTCCAGGGAGGACTGACGTCACCGGCCTTTCGGGGAAAGCTGAGCCTGCGAGGGCGTGTTCACTTTGACCGGGGTCCCCAGCCTGCTGCCGCCCCAGCCTGGAAGGCTGCGTCCTCCCGCTCCTCCCGCGGGCACGGGGTTTGGGTGGGGCCCCGAGGGGTAAGCCAGGTATTGGGCACCTTAGGGTGCTCCTCGTAGGTAACGCTGATGACTGAAGGAGGGTGGGTGGGTCTGACTGGCACTGACCGATAGCCCTCTCAGCGCAGACGGCTTCGCGCCCACTCGCAGTTGCTCAGCCGCCGGGCGACGCCCACTTCCCTGGCTCTGGTTTCTGTGCGCTGGGGAAAACTGGCGCCGTGAGGCTCCGCCCTAGGCTCCGCCTATCGAGTGGAGGTCCCGCCTCCAGCCCCACCCCTTGCCTTTCTAAAGTCAGACGCGGCCTCTCCCCGCTCCTGCCTCTAGGAGACGAGGCCCCGCCCTGCCCCGAGGCCCCGCCCCGCCCCGAGGCCCCGCCCCGCCCCGAGGCCCCGCCGCGTCCCGAGGCCTCGCTCCTGAAGCCGTGGCCGCTGAGGCTCGGGCGCTGCGCTTCCTCCGCGGTTGCCCGTCCCCGCCTCAGCGCGCCGCAGCCTCGCTCCCCCGCAGTCCTCAGGCTCCGCCGCGCCGCACGCGAGCGCGCCCGCCGCCGGGGTCGCCGTCGCCGCGGTAAGTCGTGCCCGCGCCTGCCTGCCGCGCTCACCCAGGGCTTCCCCGGTCCCGGCGTCCCCTCCCCCGGGCCCGTGCACGGCGTCTGTCCCGGGGCGCGTGGCTGTGGACGCCGGCCCCGCCGAGAACGCGCGCGGGCGTGGGGCCCCGGCCTCCCGCTCCCCGGCGCTCGGCGGAGGGGGATGCGCGGCCTCGGCCCGGCAGGTGCAGGTGGCCGGGTCCCCCGCCGTCCCCTCTGCGGCGGGGCTGAAGGCTCAACCTTTGTCCCCCGACGAGGACCTTTGGGAACTTAGGGCTTCCCGGGGCCGAGGACCCCGCGACCCCGACCGTCCCGGGAAGGGGTTCCGATCCGCAGTGCGCGCTCCCGGCCGGCCTGGCCAGGCGCCTGGCCTGCCCTGTCCTGTGGTCCGTCTGTCTTAACTGCCCTTCCTTGAGGACAGCCACGCCACACCCAGGGACACCTTTGCAGGCTCTTTTTTTGCGGGGGAGGGTAATGTTTTGGGTACACCCACGCCCTCAAAGCCTACACTTAATTGGGAGCCTTAATTTTTTTCCCCAGTGTAATTTATAAGCCACTCTAAAAAACCAAATTCACAATATCATGTCCCGCCGATTCGACCAGGCCGCCGGTGGGGAGCGGTTGTGTGCTGTGGCTGGGACCTCACCTGCCAATCGATGGCTGTTCCTACCCCGGGAGGGCCGCTCTTTGTGGTTTGTTCTTCGCCTTCACCTCACTGGTTCCTGCTGGAAGCTGATTTCAGTGAGCTGCTTTGGGATCTGGCGAACGAGTTTTCTAGGAAATGAAGCGTTGCTAACTCGAGGGACTTGCTGTTTGCCGTTTTTAGGTGAACAGATGCGGTGGGCTCCCCTGGTGTAAAAGACCGCTCCTGTGTGTCGAATTGTCTGGAGAGCTCGGTTTACCTGCGAATCCTCCTGAGCTGTCCAGAATAGAGGCAGGAGCACTGGGGAAAGAGCTCCTGAAAGCCTCCAGTAGTCCTTTTCCCACTAATGTAATGTAGCGTCTTACAGACCTGAGCCCGAATCCAGTTCTGCCAGATGCTGGTGGAGGGGCCCAGGCAATTTTCTGAATGGCGTGGTTCCAGCTATCCTCCTCTCCTGGGACTCCTGCTTGTTGCCTGAGATAAATGTGTGCATAAAGGATCCTTGTACCAAGCCACAAAGAAGCCTGGCATAGCCTGCTGATACCAAATGCCTCATATTTTGCCTGAACGACTATTTCCAAATTCTCACCTAGGCCTTTTTTGCTTTTAATTAAAAAAAAAAAATCTTTTTTGAGACAGGGTCTCACCATGTAGATCAGACCGGCCTTGAACTCACTGTGTAGCCCAGGCTGGCATTGGACTCCTGTGAGCCTCCTGCCTCAGCCTCCTCAGTGCAGGGATTACAGGTGTGCAGCACCGCACCCAGCTTTCCCTGGGCCATTGCCCCAAGCAGTACTTTGTTCCTGTGGCCGCTGATGACATTGGACTCCTGCTGGGCTCCCTGCTCCTCCCTGCTGACGCTGGCCCTGCCAGCGGGCCCGTCCGCCACCCCCTCCTAAACACACACCTTATCTCTGTGCAGCTCTTCCTGGTAGCGCCGGCCACCTACACCTGGGGACACAGAGTCCTCTGCCAGGTGTGTCGGGCTTCCTCATTCTGTCCTTGCCCGTGTCGGTCTGTGACTTCATCCCACCCCTGTCCCGCTCTGTGCCTCAGTAAGTCGAGGCTATGCGTTTCAATCATTTCCTCTTCATGAGGCTGTGGGGCAGGAGCCCTGTTGCATTCAAGTCGGTCCCTCTTTCCAGTGCTTAGACGTTCAAACTGACTGCGTGGAGCACTGGGGTGCTGCAGTTGTTAGGCTGGGTTTGCGGACATTTCTTGGAGTGAGGGAGACGCAGGACGGCTATGAACTACTTGGATACACCAGCTTCTTCTTAGGGTCATTTTGTTTCATTTTTGTGATACTGAGAGTTGAACCCAGGGTCTTCACACCCGAGCCACACCTTCCCCCACTCCATAATTTATTTTTTTCTGACAGGGTCTCGCTAAATTGCCCAGGTTTGGCTTAAGTTTGGGATGCTCCTGCCTCAGCCTCCCAAAATGCTGGCATTACAGGTGTGCACCACCACACCCAGCTTTTTGTTTTGTTTAATGCTCTTTTTTTCCCCACCTGATCATCTGATAGAATAATTTCCTAGGCTAATTGTAGAGGATTGACTTGTCAAATAGACCATTCAAGATGTTGTCCTTGGGTTTTTTAAATGCCCTGTGGCGCACGGGCCATCTGTAACCAAAGTTACCACCAGGCAGCAATGGGTTGGGAAGGATTTGTGTCCCTCATTTGCTTTATTGCTGGCTTCACAATTTCAGATACTTTCTCCACTGTGAGAATGTAAGATGGACCCGGAAGAGCAGGAGCTGTTAAATGACTACAGATACAGAAGTTACTCTTCAGGGATTGAAAAGGCTTTACGAAATTTTGAGTCCTCCAGCGAATGGGCAGATCTCATCTCTTCACTAGGCAAGCTCAACAAGGTACGTGGGGTGTATACTCTTTGGAGCTGGGGACACAGTTTTCTTATTATTACAAGGAATTTGTGTGATTTTAACAAATAGAAAATACAGGCGGGGTGTGTTGGAAAACATGCCTGTAATCTCAGCAGTCGAGAAGCTGAGGCAGGAGGATCACCATAAATTTGAGGCCAACTTGGGCTAGATGAGACTGTCTCAAAGGAAAAAAAAAGAAAAGAAAAGAAAAGAAAAGAAAGAGAGGGAATATATGGAAAAGCAAAACCACCCATAACCTGGTCCCCCAGAATTCCCTCATTACCTTAAGCAGTGTATATACCTCCTGCCAGCTCTTTCAGAGCCTAGAATGATGCAGTGTTAATATAACTGAAGGAACTTTATTGAAACGATACTTTTGTCTTACTCCATAAGACAAAATTTTAAATTATAAGCTCGGTTATTCAAAGATTGTGCATGAGGTAGGATTTTTGCTGCGTTTTCTTCTGTTTTTTAGAGTGATTCTTAAACTGCTGACACTCCTAGAAGAGTGCGATGAATACTGAATCCCGCCCCACGCTAGTCCAAGTGCAGATGTAGGTGTCTGTGTGCAGAGGTGCATGCACACGTGCGTGTTTGGATGAGGAAAAGCAGGTCTGCGGTGACCCAAGGGGACCAGATGTGGCAACCTTGAGCTCCACTGCAGCTTAGAGGTGGGACCATTGGATGGCCCTGTCCTGCCCCCAGGGAGGGTGACTGAGTCCCTGCTGAGTACTTAGACGGCCACTGTGGCTGTCCGTGGAGGACACCTGCGCTAGAAGAGGCTGCACGGCTCTGCGGGGGCTGGTGGGGACCTGACCGGAACCCAGCGCAGGCAGGAGGTGCAAGTGCCCAGCTCTATTCTGTAGCTGGGCCGCAGGCCAGACCCGCCAGGAAAGCCTGGCGTCCTCATCGAGAAGAGACAGACAGACAGATAGAAGGACTCTCATGGCCCTCCAGGGGAGGCTGTGTGAGTGGAGTGACCCTCTGCTCACCATCAGGACGTGGTGAGGGAGTGGTTCTGAGTCCTAATAGCGCCCATCAGCCCCGGGAAAGCGGACGGTTAGTGTAGCGCAGGGTCCAGAAACTGCTCTTCTCTTGCAGGGCACATTTACAACATGCAGATGTCAAGACCACATGCTGGCTGGGTGGACACATGTGTTCTCAGGTCATCCTTTAAGATAGGGCACAAGCACTTGGGGGACTGAGGGAAGAGGATCTCCACAAGTTTGAGGCCAGCCTGGGCTACAGAGCAAGACCCTGTCTCAAAACAAACAAATAAAAACCCACAAAGTTTGTAATTTTGCTTTGGTTTTTTGGTTTTCTGAGACAGGATCTTGCTATGTAGTTTAGGGTGGCCTTGAACTATGTAGTCCAAGCTGACCTCCTGCCTCAGCCTCCTGAGTGCTGGGATAACAGACAAGCATCAGTCACCATGCCCAGTTTAGTCACCTCTCTCCAGGTGTTGTCCCCACACACAGGCCCATTCTGAGTACTGGGATGGGGACTTCACAGAGGAACTCACAGCGATCCTCCTGCCTCAGCCTTCCGAGTACTGGGATTACAGACATGCCCCACCATACCTGGCTTAACACATTTTAATTATTTTTATGTCCCCCTTCTGCTTCCCTCCCTCCTTGTAGTCTCCTTCCTTTTTGCAAAAAAAATCTATCTTCCCCGTTTCCTAGCATTTTTTATTTTTCTCTTTATTTATACTTTGGGTTTCTCATATAAGAGGAACCATGTGATATTTAAGCTTGTGTGTTGATTTATTTCACTTAACATTGTGGTCTCAAGCTACGTCTATTTTCTTACAAATGATTCAAGTTACCCATTGTATGCAGAGTAGTACTTCCTGGTGTGTGAACACACTTTCTTTATCCATTCATCTGCTGCTGGACAGACAGGCTGCTTCCGGGATCCCTCTATTCCGTGCCTTCTACCAGCCCCATCTTCCCGCCGTTTCCCCTATGCCAGCCTGGGCTGCATAGCAAGACACCCTGTTTCGGAAAGGGGCCCAGAGTAGGGAGTTGGGAAGTCTGCCTCAGCTTGCAGGGCCCTGGGCTCGGCTCATCTTCCGGCTTGCAGAACTCTATCAGAGGAAGCCTGTCTTCCGGGGCTCTTACTATAGCCACTTGTCATGACTTTGTGCAGCCTGTGACCTCGGGTGGTCAGGTCAGCAGTGTCGGGGTCATGGTGGAAAGCAGTGACCTGAATTGCCCTCTACAGAGGGGCCACACAGGGTGGTCACTGCTACAGCTCCTGTCTTCTTGTGGACATCAGATAGATCCTGTGCCCGGAAGTAGTGGCCAGCACAGGAACCATTTGTCTCTGGCACTGTCCCATGTCCTTGGCACCGGAATTCAAAGGTGCAGTGAATAGTGCGTCCCCCTGACTCCCAGACCCTGTAGCCGGCAGGGCTCCCAAATCTTACTGTCGTGGGGCCAGATTGACGCTCAGAGGACACTCTGGCTGTGTTCCCTGCCCCAGGGACCTCAGGGAGCCGAGACTGCATGGGCATTTCGGATGCAGGCTTGGCTGGCAGCCTTAGCGTGAGCCACACTCACAGTGCAGGGCTGAGGTGGTACTTTTGCAAAGAGCGTTTCTTGCCAGGCCTTAATTCCAGTACTGGGGAGGCTGAAGCAGGAGGATCACCATGAATTTGCCACCAGCCCAGGCTACATAGTGAGCCCTGTCTGGAAAAGAAAAGAACATTTCTCTTTACCAAGAAAAGTCTGCTACGCTTTGTGGTAATTTGTGGCTAGGGTTAGGGTTAGGCTATTATTTTGTGTCTGAGTAAGAGTATTTTTTGCCAGTTCTTTCTCTGCAGTCTGCTGGAAGGATGAAAACAGTCCAGGTTTAGAAAGCTGAATGACCTCCCTCCATAGTCTAAGGACAAAAGCTCATCTAGCAGAATTGAGTTGATGGATAAAGAAAAGGGCTTGTGATCAGCTTACATCACATAAATTCCATTGAGAAAGTTAGGAGGCTGGAAAGTTCACGGCAGGCCTGGTGTGCATGATTCCCCCTGTTCATTGCCCCGCCTCTGCCAAATTTGTGTGACACCTGAATCTTCCAGCTGAAGAAAGGGTTGCTGAGTAATTGGGGTTAAACGAGGCCATAGTGCCTGATCTGATAGGGCTGTGGCCTTACAAGAGGAGGGAAGGAGAGATACCCCTACCCCCACCCTGCTCTTCCTCTACTGTGTGAGGACCCAGCCACGAGCGAGCCCATAAGGGGACTGGACTGGCTGTTACCTCACTTACAGACGGACCTCACCCTGTGAGAAGTGATGCCTGGCCTGTTGTTTAAGCCACTTGGTCTGAGGTATTTTGTTACAGCAGCCCAAGGGACTCAAACAGAAGGAACTAAATTAGCTGGGCATGGTGGCGCAAACCTCTAATCCCAGCATGCAGGAGGCCGAGGCAGGAGAATCACCGTGAGTTCAAGGCCAGCCTGAACTGCATAGTGAGATCCAAAAAAACAGGAAGAAACTAAGTTAAACTTGGCTGTTTTCAATCAAGGAAACTATTTGATCATGAGTGTTGACATTAAGCTTGTATTTGAACCAAATACAGGCATTTCCATTTATGTTTTGAAAATGGTTTTTCTCCCTTTTGTTTGTGTTTTGGCTTTAGGGACATATTTAAAGTGTGTCACTGGATGAGTTTTGCCTCTGTGAAAGCGTCACCACAATCATAAGGAGGTGTGTCCTTCCCCCAAGATTCTGCACAGCCTTTTGTAACCACTGTGTTCCTCCCCATCTCCAGCACCCACACATCTGCCTCTGGGTGTTACCGGGTTCTGGGGGGGCTGTGGGCGCTTTTTGCACCACACAAAAAGGGTCTTGTTGTGTGGGACAAAGAATTGGACAAGACACACACAAAAGGTAGTGAGGTTTTATATCTGTTAAAGGCAGGAAAGAAGTATGCTTTGCAGAGGGAGCGTGGGCCAGAGAGAGTGCACTGGCAAGGAGGTTAATGGTGGTGCCTTTTGTACCCCATTCTGACTGCAGATCTGGGCCATCTGTCTTAGTCACTTTACTCATTGCTGAAACAAAATACCTAACACCCAAAGTTAAGGGGAAAAGTTTATTTAGCTCACAGTGTGTAGAGGTTTCAGTGCATAGTGTGCTGGCTCGAGGGCAGGGTGGCATCGCAGAGGGGCATCCAAGAAGAGAACAATCTGTAGCAGGCAGAGGACAGCAAAAAGCAAGTGACAGGTACAAAACCTGCTTCTGTCTTCCCTATGACTATATATCTAGGCTGTCGGGCTCAGGGTGGTGTGGAACCAATCAGTGGACTAATCTAGTAATCAATTCCCCTTAATCCCAGCAACACACAGTCTAGATCCAGCCACCTCTGAAAAAGCCCCACCTATGACTGCATGAGACTTTGCGGGGGACATCTAGACAGAGTCATAACACTGTCCTACCAAAAACTTACTTGATTTCACACCAGAAGTGCTGAAGGTAACATTCCCTGATTGGTCCCAGGCCCAGGCCTTGGGAGTTGTTTACCTGTGCATGTGTCCCTGATCTCTGTGATTGACAGGTCCCACCCACCTGCCTGGCCAGTTGGCCACGCCCTAATCTCCTGCCTGATTTCACTGTAGCTTAGTTTGTATTGTCTAAATTCTCTGTTTCTCAGTCTGCTCTGGCCTCTTTCACTCACCAAAGCTACTTCGAGAGTCAGCAGGTTGTTGTGAATACTCATTCTTCATTCTTGCTGAGTAAGCTCTGTCACCCGACAGGGTTCAGGGAGCTCCCCAAAGAAGAAATAGGGACCTCAACTTGGTCCACCAAGGAAGTCCTTGAGTCTCAGCACAGAAAAAGAATTTCAGGATGCATCAGTGAGAGGCATGGACAGAAACTCCTAGGCAGTTAGGAAGTATACACAGTAGACAGACTGCGGGTGCTCGGGAGAGGGTGAACTGTGGTCCGTGGACATTGGGGAGGTACCCTTTTTTCTTTTGGTTTTTTGTGACAGGGTCTCCCTATAAACTGCAGGCTGACCTCAAACTCACTATGTAGCCTAGGCTGGCCTTGAATTTTCAGTGATCATCCTGCCTCAGCCTCAAGTGCTGGGGTTATAGGTGTGCACCACACGCCTTGTCTTAGAGGCATCCTTTAAAGATGAGTGATCTAAAATGTTTTGCCTAAAAGCATTCTTTGTTTCTTTTTCTTAAAATCAGGTTCCTGCCCTTCTTCCCCATGCCCACACCCAGTCTTACTATGCAGTTCAACTTGAACTTGAACTTACTTTAATAGCCCAGACTGGCCTTGAACTCACAGCAGTCCTCCTGCCTCAGCCTCCCCAGTGCTGATACCCAACCTTCTTCCCTTAGCTCATCAAAAAGGTTAAATTTTAAATTAGGTACGGTGGTGCACACCTGTAATCCCAGCACACAGTGATATAGGGGAAAGAAACTCCCAACCTACTAGATATCTGGTACGAATTCATGGTCTCTAAAACCCAGGAATAAATTTTAGGAACAACAGAGGTTAAGAGCACAATATATTTATTGAGAGAAAGTTTCTGTCTGAGAGAGACAGAAGGAGTCCTGAGTGGGTTGCCGAGGACCCTTCCTTTTCTAGGGACTTTTATAGAGCAAAACCATGAGGTGAGGCGGGTCTGAAGTGGGGAAAAATGGTAACTCGCATGGCAGGCATGGGGTGGAAGGGAACTACGGCCAACCAGTAAGATTACGAGTTTAATTACTCAGGTAAAATTGATTAAATCAGGATCAAATGGGAAGGCGAGTCACATAGCAAGCGGGCGTGAACACAGAACAGGGCCTTTGGCTGTAGGGGTGTGGGTTAGTGACTGTTGGCTTCGGCAGGGTGATAGAGACCTATTTAGAATATAAGTCCTTAGGATGTGGGTTTGTTTGATCTTTTTTTGTCTTGAGGTTTGACCCACAGTGGGAGGTGTTTGTCTCCTTCAAGGTCACAAGGTATCTGGTCTTTTGCACTGGCTCCTTCTAGGGCCCAGCCCTGCCTGACTGCCTGTAATATTTCTAACTCAGCTCCCTGTAACAACAGGAGGATCCTAGGGCAGGGGGACCCTGGGGAAAGGGGATCGGTCACCATGAGTTTGAGGCCAGTCTGGGCTACCTGAACCCAGGGTCAGTCTGGATTATACAATGGAGACGCACATACTGCAGCGGGCCGTTTGTGTCACTGAACGCTCTCAGAGATTTGCCGTCACTGACAGACACAGGGAGACCCTGTCTCAAAGCAAAAAGGGTTGCATTTTGGATTCACAGAATCTTTAAGGGGTTTGGGTGAGAGGGACCTGGAGGGGAAACGGACAAGTTTGGGGCGAGCAGCTGTGGACAAGCTGGGGCAGCCTTAACCGTCCTGAAGCTGCAGCTCTTCTAAAAGCACAGTTTAAAAGGGCAGTTCGCTCCTTGCTTAGCCTGACCTGCCTCAGAGCCATAGCTGGGCATCATTTGTTTATCCATTTCCCTCTAATGGACATTTGGGTTGCTGCCAATGAATACGTGTTTAATTTTTTAAAAAACTGCCGAACCACGTGCCAAAGTGGTTGGATCACCTTGTGCAGGCACCCGCTGTGTGTATGTAAGCGCCAGGTCCCTCTGGGTCTGCCTCGGCCCCAACACCTGCTGCGGTCAGGCTCACCACATCAGCCCGTCAGGGGAGTAGGGGGCACCTCCCGGTGGCTTTTGCATTTCCCGTGATTAGATGGGCAGCACATGGACATTGTAGATTTATTTTACAGCACAAATGTAGCTGTAAGAATCTTCCCTGTTCATTGGGTGTGGTGGCTATTCTGTAATTCCAGCACTCCAGGAGGCAGAGGCAGGAGAGTCATAAGTTGCAATCCAACCTGGACAACTTAAGGACCTAGTGAGACCCTGACTCAAAACAGAAAATTTAGTAGCGAGTTTAGAAACTGATTATCTTAGTGAATTTATTTCTAAGTTTTTCAGCTAATTGTTTTTGAGTTCTTCAGATAGATAGACTCAGCATCCACTGATCCTGCACTTATCTGACTTTATTTCTAATATTTTGCTAGTATTTTCTGAGAATACTAAATGATGATACCATCAGTATACTAGTTACAGTAATGTTAGCTTCCAAAACAAAGAAATTCAAGATCCAGTGCTATATAGAAGCATACATAGTGAAGTATGGTTTTGTTTGGGTCTTTTGTTTGTTTGGGTTTTTTCAAGAAAGGGTTCAAGCTGGCCTTGCACTCACTGTGTAGCTCAAGCTGGCCTCAAATTCACAGTAATCCTCCTGCGTCAGCCTTCTGGGTGCTGGGATTGTAGGCATGTTTTGTTTTGTTTGTTTTAGTTTTGTGTTGCTAGGATTGGATCTGAAGCCTGGTGTCTGGTAAGCTCTAGCTCTGCCACGCTGAGGTCTTCCAGCATGGTGGCCAGGAGCAGATGGCCCGGCCCAGCCTCCCTGCAGGACCTGGTCCCACTGATTGTGTTTTCCTTGGCAGAGATTAATTTAGACTTGGGCATCTGACCTCCTCTCAACCTCGAGATGTGGCAGGAAGGCTGTGGCGGGCTTCTAGAAAGGATTTCCTCCAGTACAAAGACTTACGAAGGAACAAACACTTGATGTTTGTTTTGTTTGGGGCTCTTATATGCACTTTTATAAAAATTTAATTATTGAACCTATGATTGACATCTGAGGCTGAGACAGGAAAAGGCAGATTAGAAGCCAACTTTCTTGGCAACATAGCGGCAAAAAACATTGAGCCCTTTTGGAATGTTGTGGAACCCTTTTTATAAATCCTAGGCAGAAATGTGCTCCTGTGGACTGGGGTTTCAGCCTCGGCGCAGTGAACGCCTGGGGTGCGGGGCAGCTGCTGTGTAACCCACTGTAGGGTGTTCAGGAGCCACCTGGCCTCTGTCCACAACGTGCTGGTGTCACCCCAGCCCCAGCCTGCCTGTCAGAAATGTCTTCAGACATTGCCAGATGTCCCAAAGGCAAAACTGTCCCAGTGGAGAGCCTGAGAACCACAGCCCCAGACTTTAGTTTTATAAGGTAATAGCTATCCTTCCTTCCTTTTTCTTTCATGGATTTTTATTTTTTTTGATACAGGGTATCACTGTGCCGTCCAGTGTGGCCTGAATCTCTCTGATCCACCTGCCTTAGCCTCCCCAGTGCTGGGATCATGGGTGTACACCTCTACACCTGGCTGTTCCGATTTCACTCTGTTTTGTTCTGTTTTGTTTGAGACACGGCCTTCCTATGTAGCTCAGGCTGGCCTTGAGCTCACTATGTGATAGGTTTTTCTTGGAGTATTAGATTAGCAAAGGCAGGAAAAAAGAAAAGACCTCTATTGCGGGAAGGAGAGGGCTGCAGAAGCGTGCAAGATCCCTTTGGGGCAGAGGAAGAAGCAGCGCGTGCGCGAAAAGCGAGAGGTTCAATTGGGGCTTGGAAGAACGCGGAAGTCAGTATTGAAGGGACACGCTGTCGCTCTAGGGCCCGGCGCCATGTTGGGCAGGCACCCCGCTGTTTCATAGGTGCGGAACCCATCACTATGTAGCCCAGGCTGGCTTAACTCTAGACGCTCTTCCTGCCTCTGCCTCCCGAGGGCTGGGATTACCGTGCGCACACCACCATGCCCTGCCCTGCCTATATTTTTCCTTTGAACCTATTTTAGTTGGGGGGGGGGGTCCTGCTCCTCCAGATGTGTCCTAACCAGCCCAAGGCCCTGGACCACCCTGGCCCCGGGGAGCCAGAGTCTGGTTCCTCGAGCCCTCACGCGACGTGCCCACCTGCTGACAATGAGGGACACTTGTGCATCCTTGGGAGACACAGAATGCCCTGTGACAAATCCAGCCCCTGCCCTCCGAGTTGGAGGGGCTGCTGCCCGGGCTGGGGGATTTCACTGTGCAGTCACGGTTTTATTTCAAACTCAGGCGGCCGCGGCCTCCCCGTGCATGGATTCGGCCATGTGTTCACTTTGTTTCAAGGGTTCCCAGACCGTTTTACCGGAATCTCTGGGCGCGCCAACTAAACCACCAGGTTCTGGGTTGCGAGCCTTCCTCTGGATGTAGATTCTACTTCTCATCTCGAACAAAGAAGTGAACAAAACAAAAAGGCAGCGGCCAAGTTTCAGAAAGCAGACGTAAAGACTGAGGGGAAAAGTAACTGCAAAGCAAGCCTAGCCAAGTAAAAGAGGAACAAAAAGGACACTCTGGAGGAGGCGGAGTGGGCTACCGTGAGGAAGTCACGTAGCATCCCTGGCCTTTTATGCTACGCAAATCCCGGGGACACGCCAGAACTTCCACATACGGGTCCTGAGAGGCGGTCCCAGCCTCAGGCTAACCTCAGGTCCCGTAGACCTAACGCGAACCTGGAGGTCTCGCGAGAAGCCCGTGTGCGGGACTTTGGGAATGGCTTTGCGCATGCGTCCAGGATCTTGTAGTTAACCGATCAACTCTACATTCCCAGCCGGCTTTGCTACACCTCGATCTCCTGTGCCACGTCTACTTGTTCCCAGAGCCTTTCCTGTGACCCTCGCAGCCCGCTACTGGCGGCTTCCTGGGACACGGATGCAAGGGGAAAGCATGGAGCAGGGCACCATGGGTCACATCGCCTCAGATGTGACTGAGCACCGTGTGGCAGTGGGGAGCTGAACTCTTGCTACCTCCTCACAGGCCCTGTTCACATTCCCTGTGCCAGCTGCCTGGCCGTCACCTGCCGCAGGGGCTGTGCACTGGTGGCCCTCGTGTGTTCCAGGCGAAGGATCCCATGTGCCGGGGCCAGCTGGGTGCTCTAGTGGCCATGTCCTGAGCTGGTCCAGAGCCTACGGTGCCTGCCCCAGGATCGCGAGTGCGGTTCCAGAGAGCTTAGGGATGGTGTGGTGGGGCGGGCAGTAGTCTGGCCCTGTTCTGATGGCTGTGAACTGTTCTGTCAAGAGAACTTTTAGTATAGAAGCTGTTTGGGGTTTCTAGTGAGACAAGGTTTGTAAGGATTTTTGTGTTTGTTTGTTTGTTTGTTGTGGTACTGTAGGTTGAACCTGCAGAGCAACATCCCCAGCCCTTTTTATTTTGAGACAGGATCTTTTGATTAAGTCATCGTGTCACCCAAGCTGGGCTCAGATTTGCAGTCCTCCTGGCTCAGCCTCCCAGAATACTGGTTTTACTGGGAGTCGGGGGAGGGCGGTGAGCTGTTTGCAGGGATTCTTTCTAGGTACTTGTCCTGAGCAAAGAATTGGGCAAGACAAGCAAAAAAAGTAGTGAGGCTTTACATTTTTTAAAGTTCGGTGTTATGGCTTATGTCTAGATGTTCCCCCAAAGCCTCATGAGGTCATAGTGGGGCTTTTTCAGAGGAGGCTGGAGCTCGAGTGTGTGGCACTGGATTAAGGGTGCATGATTACTAAATCAGTCCACTGACTGGTTTGGCACCACCCTAACCCCAGTAGTCCAGATAGAGTATAAAAGGGGCAGAAAGGTGATGCTAAGATCCCTTGCTTTACTACCTTCTCCCCAATATGAACTATTTCTCCTCTTCAGTGCCTATCAGATGTACCACTCTGCTTTGAAGCCAGCTGATTATGGACTAAAATCTCAACTACATAAATTTTTCCTCCTTTAACTTGGGGTATCAGGTGTTTTGTCTCAGCAACAAGAAAAACAACTGAGACAGTAATAAAAGAAGTAATCTCTGCCGAGTGAGAGCAGGCTACCAAGACACCACCATGGCCAGGAGGTTAATAGTGGAGGCCTTTTGTATCTCTCATTCTTCAAGTTGTCCTCAGAGCTAGGCCAGGCTGTCAAAAACCTGCTGGGTTTTGTGTAAGAAGAACTGAAGATAGCACTTCCTGCTGGTCCCAGGTTCAGGGCTTGGGAACTGTTTCTCTACAGATATGTCCTGGATCCCAGTGATTGTCAGCTCGTGCCCACTTGCCCAGCCAGCTGGCCGTGCCCCAGTCTCCTGCCTCACTGGCATGGCAGATGTGTGCTACCCACCTGGCTCCAGGATGCTCTGTATTCTCTCCCAACTCTGACTTCAACAAGCTGACTGCCATATGAGTTTTATGCTGGATTTGTTAAGTATATCATTTGTTTGTGAATTAAAGTACGTGTAGAAACAGAGAAATAACCTGTCCAGATCCCGTGTCTGGTGCCAGTCCCACCAGGCCTGTGCTGTGTGATTAGCAGATCTGAAGTGTCCCAGTGCCTTTGCATCCTGTGCCTTCTCTGTTTATCTAAGGGTCCGAGGGGCATGTATGTCCGAATCTTTCCTCTCTGTACTTTTTCTGTTTAGCCGAGGCTCTGAGGGGGATGTTTGTCTGAATCTTTACTCTCTGTACCTTTTCTGTTTCGCCGAGGGTCTGAGGGGCACATGTGTCCGGATCTTCACTCTTTTCCTTGGTTTCTAGCAAAACTGTGTCCCCTCAACCTCCTCCCAGCATGTATCATTACTCTTGAACCTGTTAGGTTTTAACCCCTACCCTTGAAAGCAAGGTGGTTTCCCCTGTGAGCTCCAGTAATACACATTAGGGTTTTTTGATATTGTTTGTCAAGACAAAGCCTTGTTATGTAACCCAGGCTGGCCTCAAACTTGCAGTGGTTCTCCTGCCTCAGCCTCCCAAATACTGGTATTACAGACATTTGCCACCATGCCCAGCACCCCAGTAATGTATTTGCCACCCATTATCTTCCAAAATTGGTGCCATGCACCCACTTTACACATGAGGAAGCTAAACTTGCTTAGGCTTCCAGTGTGCAGCTTCCATCTCTGTGTTTCAGCTGGACTGGCCCTGTGCCAAGCTCTCTGGGACAGAGGGAATGACAGGCGCTGCTAAGGATGTGCCACACTGTCTGAAAAGGAGGAGCCAGGGCGAGCACCAGAGCGCTGCGGGTCTAAAGTCTTAGCGGGAAGGGGGCCGCATAGGCATCTCTGTGGGACCAACACAGAAGGCAGTGGCAGGAGCGAGCTGCCCACCTAGGCCATGTTCCTGACCTTGCACTTTTGTTTATTTTGCTGTACTGGGGATTAAACCCAGGGCCACTGTACCACTGAGCTACATCTGCCCCTTTTTATTTTTTATTTTGACACAGGGTCTCTTTCCCGCCCCGGGGGAACCTGGACCTCCAGTCCTCCTGGCCCAGCTGCCTGCATTGCTGGGATTTCAGGTGGCGCCCTACACCCTCCTCCTATTCTAGGAGTAGCTCAGCTCCAGCACATTGCACCCCAGGGCGTCTTGACCAGGCAACTGGGAGCAGCCTGCATTGTTGACTTGTTGCTCACAGCTCCCGTGTGTGCGTGCGTGCGTGCGTGCGTGCGTGCAGGGTGGGTTGTGCATCTGTGGCAGGGATGCATGTGCACATGTGTGTGCACATGTGATGGGTGTTTCTACGTGGTATCTCCGCAGAGACACCATGCTGACACCCACAGCTTTAAAGGAGGGGAGCTTTACTTTGGCTCACAGTTGCAGCCCACAGTTGGCCGGCTCAAAGGGCCAGACAGAGAACAGCTGCTTACCTCTTGGTGGCCAGGCAGCTGAGAGAGAAGGGAGGGAGCTGTGCCCTGCCAGCCCCTGCCCCCAGGGACCCACCCCTAGGCACCACCACCCCCGACCACTTGCCTCCAGCAATCAAAGATTGTGTCCTTGATTGTCACCCTCCAAAGCCTGCCTCTGAGCACTGCAGCATTTGGGGGACAATCTCCATCTAAAACATCATGTGTGGCTTGTATGCACACATGGGATTTGCATGTGCATGTATGGGGTCTGTACATTTGTGTCACATGGGTATGGTGTGTGTGTGTGTGTGGTGTGTGCTCTGCATACATGTGTACATGCGTGAGTGGGTGTGTGCGTGTGTGCTGTGCTCTTTGTCACCAACCCCTGGGCGTGCAGAGCTCCCCTTGCCAGCACAGCCAACTCTAGGGAACCGGAGCCTGGTGCTCCCGGAACTGCCAAGCCACCCGCAGTGCCGGTCCTGGCTTCTGCTGTGCCCTGGCTGCACCTCCGCCCCCCGGTCCAGCGTGCAGCCTCGGGTCCCTGGCAGCGCAGCCTGGCGCGCAGGTCTGCAGGCAGAAGAGGCCCAGAGGAAGGCAAGCGAAGCTGGGACAGAAGCTGTTGCTGAGAGTTTTAAGAGAACAGACAGCATTTTAATGTGCCTCGCACCCTGATGGAAGCTGTTCTCTGCATGCAGCTGGGACAGGGACAGGGGCAGGCGAGTCTGAGGTCGCTCGGTGAGCTGTGTAGTGACCTTTCTGAGGAGGACACGAGTGTTGACAGAGAAGTTGGAGCAGCGTCAGCAGAGGCGATGGCGTAGTGCCCGGGAGCCCCACTTCCTGACATGGCTCCAGGGTGCTGCCAGCTCGCTGTCCCCAGCTCGTAACCCCCCAGCCCCAAGTCCCCGCTGAGGAAGGTAAGGTGTGGCACCAGCCCTAATCCTCAGCCTAAATTCTGTCTAAAGGGCACTGGCCGCATCCCTTGACAAAGACGGGCAAGGTGTTGGAGCAGGTGCCACTTGGCTGGTGTGACTCTTGCTGCCACCGCAGCCCGTGGAGCCCGGCAGGAACTTCTAGATAGAGATGCCAGCTTCCTGCAGGGAGATAACCCCGTCTCACCACCATGCGTGTGGTTCTGTGCTCCTGGCAGTCCTTTGCAGACAGGCATTTACAACCCTGCAGGAGTGGACTTGGGCTAACAAGTCCGGCACTGGGGAAGCTGAGGCAGGATGATCTTCGAAAGTTCAATGCCAGCCTGGGTAAGATCCTGTCTCATTAAAAAGAAAGTAGATAGGGCGGGGGATTCAGCTCAGCGACATAAGCAACTAGCAAGCGCAAGGTCATGAGTTCAATTCCCGGTACCAAAAAAAAGAAAGTAGACGTAGGCTGTGTCTTCCAGTAACTTTGAAAGGAAATATTTAGAAATTTATTCTGTGGGCTACAGAAAACATTTTAAATTTCAGGTGTGACTCTTCCTATTCCACATTCATGTGGTTAGATTGTTTTGTTTTAGTACTGGGAATCGAACTCAGGACCTTGCACCTGCCAGGTGGGCACTTGTGCTACTGAGCTACATCCCTGGCTCCTGGCTCCTGGTTAGATTATCGTTTATTAAACATTTTTTGCATTTATTGTCTCATCCCTCTTCAAGCATGTCAGTTACCCTCTCTGTTCAAGGTGGAAACTTCAGGCTTTCCTACGTAGCACCCGCCAGGGCAGCGCAAGGGTCTGGGGACATCACATGTCAGGGTGCATGGTGCCGCGGGAAGCAGAGTCAGACGCTTTTCCTTGGGTGAATGAAGTGAGATCTTCGTGGTCTCTAGGGATGAGACAGATGTAGTTCGAGTCTTTTGTTTTTTTTTTTTTTTTTTTTGGTACCAGGAATATAACTCAGGGCCTTGCACTTGCCAGGCAGGCACTAGTACCACTGAGCTACATCCCCAGCCCTTATTCTTGTACTTTGTTGATGTGTATTTATTGGTGCTGTAGATCTGACCCGGGGCCTTGCTCTCACTGAACACCCACGCTACCACCAAACTACACCCCAGCCCCTGTTATTTTGTTTAAGGTCAACCTACGGAGCCCATGAATGTAACGAGGTCAAAAGTGTTGTAATTATATCTTAATTAGGGTTCCAGGAAGGCCTTTAGAATGATACATAACTCTTGAGTGCAATAAGTAAGGCAGTTTAATTTCTTGTGTAATCGTAGCTTTTCTTTCCATGTAGTACTTTAAAAAGTGATTCTAAAAACATGGCCATTTCTCCTCAGTTCATCTGTTTCTCTGAGATATTTATTCTATAGTGGTAGAACATTTCTCATGAACTATGTATATTAAGCGTAATAGCCAGCCAATTTTGTTTTTGTTTTTGTTTTGAGACAGGGTCTGGCATGCTGTGTTGCCCAGGCTGGTTTTGAGCTCCAGGCAATCCTCCTGCTTCAGCCTCCCCAGCACTGGGATTACAACAGGCATGCATCACCACATTCAGGCAATTTGGGCTTCTGGGGTTTCTGAAAATCCCCACCTAGGCCACGAAACTTCCTTGGCAGTACTTGCTGGGTTTGTCTCCCCAGTCACCCAAAGTGTCTGGGCAGGCGTTAGAAAGGGAAAGACCGGAGGCCGGCCCAGTCCACCTGTGCCAGGACCCAGCCTGGCAGCTCTTGAGAGGGTGCGGGGCCTGGGGAGAGAGCCTGGCCCTGTTCCTGTGACCCTGTTCGAGCCCGGGGAGGAAAAGCACCGAGATCGGACTGGGCAGGAGCTGTTGCTGCGTTTTCTGGCAGGACAGCCTAGAGGGCCGCCTTTTCACCAGGGCACTAGGTTACCAGGCTGGGCTGGGACTCGCAGACCTCCTGCCTTGGCCTCCTAAAGTGCTGGGATCACAGGTGTGCGCTCCCACACCTGGCCGAAGCTCTGAGTATTTAGCGCTGGGGGAGGGAATAAATCACTGAGTCACTCTCAGCCCTTTACACTAAGAAAAGCCACCCACCCTCGTCTGAGAAACGCTTGCGCCTCCTCTCCTCACCGCCCACCGGGGCCTGACTCGTCCTTTGTCCGCGTGCCCGCGGCGCGTTCACGCCCCCTGCCTCTCCGTGACTCAGTTGTCCTCCGTGTTGTCAGACTGGTATCGCTGTGTCCCCAGCCTGCGTCAGCTGCCTCCCTGCGTCTCTGCCCGAAGGTGTACTGCCCGCGCATTGTCACGGGAAGGGTGCGCGCGCAGCAGGGAGTGGTCACGCGCTCCGGCCCCAGCGCGGTTCCAGTCGTTCTGTTTCACTGCTACCGCAGACTCTTCCACCAAGCCTAATTCGCAACCTAAACCCCATGCTGGGGGTACACAGGGGGCGACAGCTGGCACAGTTGGGGCTCCGCGCATCCCATGGCCTCCCGCAGCCCCGGGCTCTCCACCCTCGCTATGGTGGCCGCAAGGCGGGCACATCCATCGGGACAGGCGACGTCACCTCCGGGTGACGTTAAGGACATAGTGTGTTTCCGGTTCCATGGCTCAGCGCGCACTTCTGGCTCTGGTTTCTCGGGGGCCCAGACTGGGAGGGGCTTCCTGGTCCCCCTTGGTTCATGAACGTGGAGGCAGGGAAAACGGCCTGCTGAGCTTGGAGCCGGCTTGCAAAGCCTGTGCCGGAAGTGACTCACTGGTCACTCATCTCATCAGTCACGTTGCCGTGCTGGGGCAAAGGGCAGAGGACGGGCAAAGGGATTCAGCCTCCTACACACTGAGGGGCACAGACGTTCAGGAACCCCAAATGCCTGCCCCAGGAAGGACTTGACAGCCATTCTGCAAATGGCAGAATTCCTCAATACAAAAATGAGATTCAGGAGAAGTTGACAAAGAAAAGATTATCTTGTCCAAGCCAGTGTGGTGGTGCAGAGTTGTAGTCGCAGCTACTTGGAGACTGAGGCAGGAGGATTGCAGGTCTGAGGTCAACCTGGGCAACTTCACCAGACCCTATCTCAGGATAAAAAAGTAAAAAGGCCTGGGAGGTAGCTCAGTGGCAGAGTGCCCCTGGGTTCCATTCCCAGATACGCAAAAATGACTGCCACACAGCTGTTCAGTGGAGGACAGCTCCCGTCCTGTGGAGAGTGCCAGTGGCTGTGGGGCCGGCGTTGCAGAAATTGATGCTTGCAGAAGCTGGGCAACAGTCACCTGGGCGTCATCCCTGCTCTCCTGTGTATTTGAAAATGTCGCTGATAAGATGCGTCCTTTCTCTCCCACTTACCACCAATGGCCACGCCCTGTCCATGGCGCCTGCCCGGGTTCTCACTCTGGGTTCCACCATGTGACTTCAGGGGCACCAGGTCCTTTCTCATGTTAATCAGCACGTCATTCAGATTCTCCCGCTGGCTTTCCCTTCGTTTTAAGGTCCTCCGCTTGCCATGAGTAACATTGGAAGATATCTCTTGATGCTCTCGAGTTATATCTAACTTGTAAAGGTGTGGTTTTATTGATTGTGTGTGTTTGCTGGGACCATGGGCTCTGAGCATGTGTGTTAGGAGCGGGGCCAGTTTCTGTTTGGAAGAGAAAAGCTGTCCCTGCCCTTCGGGCCCAGGCAGCTGTTCTAACTGAGGGTGTTACGCCCTGGGCACAGCCCGGAGTGCTGAGGACAGCAGAGGGCCCTGCCCTCAGTTACGGGGGAACAGCTCTGCCCCTGAGCTGAGCTACGAAGTGTGGGACCAGAGTGAACCAGGTGCTGGAAAGAGCATCCCGGCAGGGGACAGCGAAGGGCAGGCGGGAGCCGTGCCATGGAAGCTTTTGAGGGGCTGGCCTTCAGGAAGCCTGGTGTTGTGGCTTAGAGCTGTAATGACCCACAGATCCTCATGTGATTGGCAGGTGATTGGATTATGAGGCCCATGGCTGACTCGCTGTGGTGCCTGGCAGAAAGAGGGGTCACAGGGCGGGGCCTGGAAGGGTTCCACTCCCTCCGCTGCTTCCATGCCGCCCCGATGCTGCCATGCCGCCCTGCCTTGGAGCAGATGAGCGAGCGATGCCAACGGCTCCCCGCAGTGGCAGACTCCGTGCTGCAGGACCAGGGTGCCAGCACCTCCTCGTCACAGCCTCTGCCACTGCCACTTGGCGCCACAAGACTAGCTCTCCATCCCGGGGCTCTCCCTGGCCTTCCCCGTGCAGTCCCCCAGGCGATCTCCCAGGTCTCCACTAAGGTCCTCCCATCTTGCAGGCCCTGCAGAGTAACCTGAAGTACTCCTTGCTGCCGCGCCGGCTGCTCATCAGCAAGAGGCTGGCGCAGTGTCTGCACCCCGCCCTGCCCAGCGGTGTGCACCTGAAAGCCCTGGAGACCTACGAGATCATCTTCAAGATCGTGGGGACCAAATGGCTGGCCAGGGACTTGTTCCTGTACAGGTGCAGCTGTCCCTCCCCGTGCACGCGCACTCCCGTTTTAGTTCCCGGGATCAGAAAATGACAAGCATGCAAAATAATGTGGGGGTGGGCACCGCAGCCATTCTGTGGCGGGGTAGGGTGTGGCGGGGGGCAGAGCGCCTGCCCAGCGCGTGCCAGGCCGTGGGCCCATTCCTGCACTGTGAGGGCAGGAGCAGAACAAACTGTTTCCCTCTCCCCACAGCTGCGGGCTGTTTCCCCTCCTGGCAAACGCGGCGATGTCGGTGCGGCCCGTGCTCCTCGGCCTGTATGAGAAGTACTTCCTCCCGCTGCAGAAGCTGCTGCTGCCCAGCCTGCAGGCCTTCCTCGTGGGTCTGCTGCCCGGCCTGGAGGAGGGCTCCGAGATCTACGACAGGTGACGGGGCTATTCCACTTCTTGCCGAGGAGTGGGGAAGACACAGAGGCAGGCAGATGTTCCGAGTTTCTCCAAGGTCCCTGCTCCACTCAGTGCTGTGTTCTTTTGATTATTTGAGACATGGTCTCGAGACATAGTTCAGACTGGCCTGGAACTCTCTGTGTAGCCCACCCTGACCTTGAATTCAGTGATGCTTCTGCCTCAGCCTCCTGAGTGCTAGGAGTGCTGGGATTATAGGTGTGTAGCTTTAAATACATGTTCGCCCTAACCTCACCACATTACTTAGCCAGAGTGGGTGACCCAAGCCTAGAGTCCTCAGATGCTTCACCTGGAGAAAGGTGCTAATTACACAGGGGGCCATAGTGCAGGTTCCCACCGTGTCCTGGCTGTTACAGCGTTATCCAGTGTCACAACTGGGAGCTCGTACCTCCTCTGCCAGGGGAGCAGTGGACCTTTCCACGTGCCTTCTGCTCCTCATCCGCTGAATCCCCATGCCCTAACAGTTTCCCCTATTTGCAGGTAAGAGTGCAAAGCGGGAGTTCATTGGAGTCGCGCTGCCAGCGGCCCAGAGCCCCAGGCCCTGCGGGTCAGAGTCCCGGAGCCTTTGGCTTTCGGCGTTTTTTTGTTGTGTTTTGTTTTGTTTTTTGGTATGGGAAAATGAGCTCGACCTCGCGCTTGCCAGGCAGGCCCTGTGCCACTGAGCCATATCCCTGGCCCCTTTTGGCTTCTAAATAAGAAAGCAAAGCCAGGTTCATAAAGGCAGGGTCTAGAAAGGCAGTGTCTTGACACATTTCAGCAATACCTTGAGAACTGGTAAAGCTGCTATGCACAGAAATTCACGTAGGGGTTTGGTTTTGTTTCATTTGTATGGTTTTTGTTTGTTGGTTGGTTTGTTGCTTTTTTGGAAAATCTCCCTAGATAGTTCAGACTGGTCTTGAATTCACTGTGTACCCCAGACTCAAACTTATGGCAATCCTGCTGCTTCAGCCTCCTGAGTGCTAGGATTACAGCTGTGCAGCACCACACCCAACTCACACAGCGTGTTTTGTTGCCACTTAGGTGTGAGAAAAAGCGTGAGTCTATTTAAACTTTTACACTCCTGAGTAAACACATTGTCCTTTCCTTGGAGGAGTATAAGGAACTCAGTTCCAACCCAAGCACCATAGTATGCACCTGTAATCACAGTTCAGAGACTGAAGCAAGGAGATTGCAAGTTCAAAGCCAGCCTGGGCAACAAGCAAGACCCTGCCCCCAAAATAAATTAAAAATGGCTTGGGATGTAGCTCAGTGGTATAGCACTTGCCTAGTATGTGTGAGCTCCTAGATTTAGTCCCCAACGCTACAAAAAACAGGACCAGGACTTGACTGTAGCATGTTAACGACCCTGAGAGACGCTGCGATGATTGACCTCTGCTAACAGGAGCTGCTTTAAGGGCTTCTCCACAGTGACAGTGACTCAGCTGGAGGTTTCCATCTGATCACACAGCGCACCGCCGCGTTGCCCTGGTGTGGGCAGAGATGGAGCGGTAGGCGGAATAGGAGGGCTTAGGGACAGAGGGTGCCTTCCATTGGCATCGGAACCGGGGCTCCCCACTCCCAGCCCAGGCTCTTCTAGCAGTTCCATTCCGTTTCCTGTTCCGGTCACAGATGTGAGTGTAGACCTGGGCACATGTGTGGGCATCTGTGAGCAGGGCTTTCCCATCACCTGACAGACGACCTTGTTAGTTCCCCGTTTATTGCCATCTGCTAAATTTGCAAGCCTGTAAATATGGTAGTTGGAGTGTCTTTGTTTGTTCTCTTGGTTGATGAAAAGGGTTTCATTCAAACAGTTGTTCAAGTTGCTTAACATTGATGATGTTTTTCCTGACATTGTCATTGCTTGACACTGCACCAAGAACTGAGAGCTGTGTGAATCACCAAATAGACTCGGCTGTCACCAAAACCAAGCCCAGCATCTGCCATCCCTCGGGATTGTTAGTGATCGGCTCTCCGGAGCTGCCCTGGTCAAAGGTTCCATAAGCTCTGAGCAGGTGTGTGACCAGCACCGCCCACGAGGTGACAGCCCACGCTTGTGCCGTTGCTGGCTCCTTTCCAGTCTGCCAGAGTTTGGCAGTTGCTTCCAAAAGCACTGAGGAAGCGAGCGAAACACCTGACAGGCGTTTCCCAGGGGGAAGGAGAGAGGTGTGTGGGCTCGAGAGGCCATCACAGAGAGCGGAATCAGGCGGGGTGGGTGAGGCCGGCGTGACTCAAAGGTTTTGTGGAGACAGCAGAGACCAGTCCTGGTTTGCACTTTTTAGTGTACTGATGCGAGAAATGGGAACTGTGGCCAGTGCTGGGCGGTGTTATCACCCCAGCTCTGTGACCCTTGGGGGCGGCCTACACATTGCCCGCTGCCGGCCCGAAGTCTTTGGAAAGTGTGGAGTAGCTACTCAGCTGTGCTTTGCTTGCTAAGAAAACAAGACAGAAGCAGAGGAAAGACTAAGCTCCTCTTCTATGGAGAGGACAGGGGACTGTTTCAGTGGTTTATAAACCAGCGAGGTGGTGCACCCCTGTAGAATCCCAGCACTGGGAGACTGAGGCAGGGGGAGCCTAGCCTGGGCTCCATAGTGAGTTTAAATCTGAACTACATAGTGAGACCCTATGTCCAAAAAAATTTATTTGTAAAAAAATCAGGAACAGGCTTACTGGAAATTTCCATTTGAATCAAGGGTTTTCCCCTGGGGGGATGTTGCCCAACCTGCCCCACCCCAGTTGTGGTCTTCATGGGGAAGGCGCTGCTGGAATGGGGCAGAGGCCAGGGCACCGCAGACGTTCTGCTGCAGGTAGCCGGCTCAGGCCAGCGTCCAGCCCCAAGTGTCAGCAGTGCTGAGACTGATACACTCGCATTTGTTTGCTTCCCTTTTCCAGGCAGGCTCTCACTGTGTTGCTCAGGCTGGTCTCTGTCTCCTGGGCCGGAGTGATTCTCCTGCCTCAGCCTCCTGAGTAGCTGGGATTGCAGGTCCATACTACCACACTGCCCTGAGATATCGTGATATAAATAACCCAAAGATATTTATGTACCCTTCTTTTGGTTGGATGATAAGTAATTCTGGGTTCTAGGCTGTCCCACCCCTTCTTGCAGCTCTGGGTTTGACCTGCGGGGTTTGTTTTTGTTATTCTTGGGTTTTGTTGTTATCGTTCTTTGATGTTTTTGGTGTTTTGTATTTTTTGGGTGTGTGCCAAGAATCAAACTCAGGACCTTGTACTTGCCAGGCAGACACTGCTGAGCTACATCCCCAGCCCTTCGTCTTTCTTTGAGGTACGGTCTTGCTGTGCCATTCAGACTGGCCTTGGAACTCACCGTAGGTCAGGTTGGCCTCTAACTCACCTAGACCCTTCTGCCTCAGCCTCCGAGTGCCGGGGTTGCAGGTGTGAGCCACACGCCTGGCTGCTGACCTGCGGAGCCCACCCTGCCCTGCAGTCCCAGCTGTCTCCAGAGCTGTGCCATCTGCGGCAGTTCGGCCCTGCAGCTGTCCACATGGAGGTGGCCGCGCACACAGGCTGGAGCTGAGCCGAGGGCAGGGTCTCTGAGTGAGCGGCTGTGTAGGAGGCAGGGGAGGAAGGGGGAAACGGCAGGCACTGGGGTTCATAGTTGTTGTTGGCGACATTGGTGGGCTTTGAATTAGAAGTTCTGGAGCTGTGCACTGAGTCTGGAATTTCAGACAGACGATCCGAGTGATTCTCATTTAGTAGAAAGTCACTCAGAGCTGGGTTCAGCAGCACAGGCCTGTAATCCAGCTCCTCAGGAAGCTGAGGCAGGAGGATCACAAATTCAAGGCCAACCTGGGTAGCATAGCAAAGCCCTGTCTCAAAGGGCAATAAATGAAATAGAATAGGCTGGGCACGTAGCTCAGTAGGGGAGCGCTTGCCTGGCACGTGCAGTGCGAGGCCCTGGATTCAACCCGCAATACTGCGCAGGAAGTGGGGAGGTCACTGCTTTGCTCCTCCCTGGTGAGGTTTGCTGTAATTGCTGTTTCCTCCACCATGACATCGTTTGAGTTCTTAGTATCCAGAACATTTTTAGAATACAACAGAAAAAATTAAAGGAATACAATGAGGCCTAAAGAAGAAACTTGACCGATGAACTTTGAATATGGGAAAGGAATAGCATACACAGTGTTTCCCAGCCCTGTTGACAGCAGAACCCCTCTTCTGTAGAACATTCCTAGCAGCCAGTGTTCTGTGAAGCTTACTTTGGGAATGCACTGTTTTAAGGGGGCTGTGATAATATCGTGTGTGTGCGCGCACGTGCGCATGTGTACTTCCCAGGACTTTGTCCTAGTGTTGCTATTGTAGGAGGGATCCCCAAGAGAACAGTACCCTGTGAGCTTCCTAAATTCATCTGCCCCTGTGGCGTCGCAGTTCAGGTGGATGGAGTTCCAGCCCAACTGGCTTTGAATCCACCTCAAGGACAGGGAGGTGGAGCAGACTTCCAGGTGTGGCCGGGCGGGTCGTGGAGGTGTGGCCTTGGGGGGGGTCCCCTGGCCTCTTCTGCTTTAGTGCTCCCCCCCACCCCACCTTCTAGGCCACCATGAACTGAGTGGCTTTGCTCCACTGTGCCCCCTGCCACACTGTCTCTGCCTTGGAGCAGCTGACCTCGAGCAAATGACAGCTCTCCTCCTTGGGGTCAGAGCTAGCTGACCGGTACTGTGGAGTCTCCGGGCTCTGGGCTGTGCCCACCTTGGCGTAACAATGGCTGCTTAGTGGCCCCTGTCCAGTGTTAAGGCTTTTGCTGCATTTTCTTCAGAGCTGGACAAAACCAACCTGTGTTTGTTTTTCTGGCCTTTAATAGAAGATCAATCAATAACTTCAACCTGGAAACCATTCTGAGTACTGTTCCCTTATTTCTGGCTGGTCCTTAGACCTCTTTTGTTTCTACTAAGATGATACTGGATCTCATTTCTTACAAATATTTTATGAGACAAAATGGTTTGGACCATTTTAAGGAGAATGAAATTTTTTTTCTGGTCTTTTTGTGACAGGGTTTCACTGTACAGTTCAGGCTAGCCTTGAAATCACTTTGTAGCCCAAGCTGGCCTCAAACTTGCAGCAATCCTCCTGCCTCAGCCTTCCGAGTGCTGGGATTATAGTCGTGTACCACCACACCCAGCTCTGAAATCCATTTATAATATATTAAAGGTGATAGATATTTTTGCATGAAAAAGTTTATATGCACTGAATATTGAAAAGTGAGTTTAGACCAGGCGTGGTAGTACCTGCCTGTAATCCCAGCACTCAGGATGCTGAGACAGAAGGATTGCTGTGAGTTCAAGGCCAACCTGAGCTACACAGTGAGTTCAAAGCTAGCTGGAACTACATAACCAGACCCTGTCTCCAAAAAAACAGAAAGAAAGAAAGAAAGAAAGAAAGAAAGAAAGAAAGAAAGAAAGAAAGAAAGAGAAAGCAAGCAAACAAACACAAGTGAGCCAAAGGTCGAGGGTTATCACCAAGTGTGGGAGTGGCAGTCGCCTGACAGGTCTTCCGAGTGCTGATGTGTGTGTCGTTCACCAGGCGTGGGCGCGGTCCACCTGCAAACTGCAGAGTTGGTGGTGATCGGGGTGGTGTGGCCGGAACCCCAGCCCTGCTCCTGCGTAGGTTTCACTCAAAGACTCATCTCATTCTGAGGAACGTGCGTGAGGTTAAACTTGCCCCCAGTCCCACTGCCAGGATTCAGCCGCAGGGTGCCAGCTCCAGAAGCCCAGGTGACCTGCCTGGTGGTGCTGTCTGGTGGCCTGCCACGTGTCTGCCTTCTTTGCAAGTAGAAAGCTTTCAGGAAGCTGGGTGTGGTGGAGACAGAGGCAGGAGGATCACTGTGAGTTCAAGGCCAGCCTGGGCTACAAAAGTGCAGTCAAGGCCACACAGCACTACATAGTAAGACCCTGTCTCAAAAAACAAAGCAAAAAACAGAAAGCTTGTGGGGAGCAGAATCCTCGCGGGTAATGAGTGAGACCCTGGGTGGGAATTCCCCTCTGCCAGGTCGCTGGCCGTTCTGTCACCCAGCCCACAGGCTGCTTCCAGCACAGGCAGGGCCAGCTTGGTCTGGGGGTACAGGCCCTGGGCTGTGCGGTGCCTCCCATGAAGCAGTGCGGCCTGACGTCCTAGAGACCGGTAGAGATGGGTGGGAGTCGCTGTCGGGTCTGTGCCGGTCTCCGTGTGCAGGTGTGGTGGCCAGCAGACAGAACACAGCTCTGCAGGCTGTCAGGAAGCCGGGCGGGGTTTGGCCCTGGGTTCCGAAGCCCCTGTCGCACGGTGCAGTGTGGCTGTGCTCAGCTGGGAGCATCATCAAAGTTGCTCAAGTCGTCGGTCACAGCAGCCTATTTTTTGGCTAACCTGCAAGTGACTCTTTGTGCTAAGGTGACTCCCTCTGGGCATGGTCATGTGCACCTGGAATCCAGTGCTGAGGAGGCTCATGAGTTTGAGACTAGCCTGCCTCAAAAATGAAAATTTAAACAAATGAAGTAGTTGACCTGCTCGTGCCCTTGTTCATGGCGTGAGTGTCTTGGTGTCCACAGCAAGGCTGGGGAGCAGATGGTCTCAGTGACACAGCAACAGGACCCAGCCAACAGTTGCTGACGGCCCGGAAGCTGCACCTCCCTGAGACGTGTGTGTTTGAGCAAATTGACATTCAGTGTGACAGCTGGCGGGTGGAAACCCGGAAGAGCCAGAGACGCCCGAAGCTCAGAATGATGACATGGGCAGGGGAGGGCGCACAAACCCTGAGATCCTGTCTCCTGTCCCCCGCAGAACGGACACCCTGCTGCTGAGGCTGTCACTGGTGGTGGGCCGGGAGGTGTTCTACACGGCGCTGTGGGGCAGCGTGCTGGCCAGCCCGGCCATCCGGCTCCCTGCCTCGCTCTTCGTGGTGAGCCACATCAGCAGGGACACGCCGGGCCAGGAGCAGGGCTTTATGCTGGGCACCGACCACCAGCTCACGGTGCGTGCTCAGCACACACAGCTCGGGGGGTGGGGGCCTGAGGCTGCAGAGGGACAAGGGAGCAGGGTTGGGGTGTCCAGGGTCCCCCGGGTGAGTGAGGGTAGCCATCAAGCAGGACACGGAGGCCACATCACGCAATCGAGGGCAGCGGGAGTTGCTGCTGTGAACGTGAGTAAGCCATCAGTGTCCACAGGGGCGCCCACAGCCTCCACAGCACCCTGGCCGCTGCTGTCTCCTCCGCCCACCCGCGCTCCTGGCCCTGTCCTTCCGCCTCGCCTGCTCTGGCAACACTCAAATCCCTTTCCTGGGGGTCACCCGCGTGTCCATCACCAGGCCCTGCAAGAGAAGCCTCCTTCCCGGCCTCGGGACCTCGGCCAGAGCTGGCAGCCTGTGCTTTTCAGGGTTGCTGTCTGTCGCCACCTGGTGGAGGACCCACACTTTGAATTTGAAATGTGCAGATGAACTCAAGGGCTGTGGCTTGCTATGAATGACCCTCCTCACAGGCTCTTTCTGCGGAGGAAATGGCACACGGATGAAAAGCGCTTCACTTGATGATGGCGCCCCTCACCTTCACCCTAGACAGGCTCCGCTCACCTCCTCCTTCTCCTCCTCCTCCCCACATTCACAGCCCTGCTTCAGCTCTTAGTGTTACGCTCTTGGCTCTTTCCTAACCGTTTCGCCCCACCCCACTGTGTGCCTGTCCAGACCCTGGCCAGGGCTAAGTAAGGGACCCGCTTTGCAGCAGCTCAGCTTTGCTCACGTCTGTCCTGCGCTCTCCAGGGCCCTCTGCGCTGCCACCAGGCTGCCCTGGGCCCCTGGGCTCCGGCCCGGCCGGCTCCCCCTCCCGCGTGGCAGCCCCTTCCTGCCCTTCCACCCTCGTGTCTGTGTGGCTGCTCCCTGTCCCTGGAGCTCAGCTCCCTGTCCCACCGAGCTTCTGCTTCCTGAGCTGTGTCATCTGTTTAGCCGTGATGTCACAGACTCCTGTCTGTGTGGAGGTGCACTGGAATCAATTGGATCATCAGACCACACGTCTTCAGTGTCAGTTTAACCCGAGGTTCCTGCTGGGCCCCTTCTGGGCTCACCAACTTGGAGATCTTAGACCCCAACCATTGCCCTGTGCCCCTCCGGCTCTCAGACGACACAGGCGAGGCTGCCCCTGGCCCCCAGCCCTGACCCCAGCTCCAGACCTGCCACGTGCTCACTGCATGTGGTCCTGCACTGGTGCTGGGGCTCCCAGGAGGAGTGCCTTTGTGTTGTGGCTGTGGACTGTGTCACATGTCTCAGAGCACACGGTTAGCGTCATTTGTCACTCACAGGTAAAATCCCTGTGCGCCTCACTGCTGGACTCGAATGTGCTTGTGCAAAGAAATAATCTGGAGATCGTGCTGTTCTTCTTCCCATTTTACACCTGTCTGGTGAGTCCTCTGTGTTCTTCTGGGCTTCCTCCCGCGTGGGGCTGGGGGCACTGAGCTCCAGCAGGGTCCTGGGGAGAGGGCACTGAGCCGCTTCGTGGTCACCGTTAGCTGTTAGTCAGTCCCAGGCCCCTGTTCCTTTTGGTGTGGTTGATGTTTCCATAGCAAACACGGAGTAGCACACCAACCTCTTCTGTGTGTGAGTGGGATCCTGGGTTATTGAACTCGGCCTTCACACAGGGCTATGCCCCCAGCCCTTTTATTTTTTATTTTGAGGTAAAATCTCACTAAGTTGCCCTAGCTGGGCTCAAACTCGCGGTCCTCCTGCCTCAGCCTCTTAGAGTGCTGGCCTTGCAGACGTGTACCACCACACCTGGCAAAATCAACCTCTTTGGGAGCTGACTTTTGGAATAAATGGTTGAAGAAGCCCTGTGTGTCAGTCAGCAGTCTCCTTTATCATTCTTTTCCTTACGTGTGGTTTTCTCTGTCCTTCCAATAGGATCCCAATGAGAGGACCATTCCCCTGCTCAGAGCCGACATCGTACACCTCCTGTCGGCCGCCACCCAGACCCTGCTGCGCAGGGACATGTCCCTGAACAGAAGGCTCTACGCCTGGCTGCTAGGTACCGAGCAGTAAGCGGCCCGGAGTCAGAGTGACTGCGAAGCCTCGTGGCTGACTCCCGGGCCTGGCCGTGAGGTTTTGAGTCACAGAGTGTGGAAAGAGCACCGGTTGCTTCATCTGCTTCCCACTCACAGCTTTGGCTGTTTGTAGCTTTGAAAAAGGGGGTGGGAGGATAGTGGGATTTTCTTTTATTTGTGGTACTGGGAATCGAACTCAGGGCCTTGCACTTGCCAGGCAGGCTCTGTTCCACTGAGCTATGTCCCCAGCCCCTAAGTGGGATTTTAAAATCCCAACTGAGTCAGTTTTAAGAGCTTGAACGGACACCCCTCAAATTAGAAGCTAAGCCCTCTTCTGTCGAAGCTGTTTCTGTGGGATAAGGTTATACGTGGCGAAGATCCCAAGGAATACATGTAAAAACGGGAAGGTTTGGTATCAGTGGGGAGTTTAGAGAGGTCATATTGAGATAACTGTGGAGAGCACGAGACCTTGTATGAGCTTCCTAAAGTCCCACGTGCACGTATGTGAGAATGGTGCCATGCAGAGCTCGCGGAAGGACGGCATAGCGCCGGATGATCGCGTGCCTCTTACCAGGCTGGTCAGGTCGCCCTCTGCAATTTTTTCTGCCCTTTCTTCTCTCTGGTTATAGAACTTTGAAGAGTTGTAGTAAGGAAGGAAGTCTACTTACTAAGGGTTTTAAGAATATCGTAGGCTCCCTAAGGGCTTCTAGTGAAAAGAGATATCATTCAATGTGTGACTCTGCTCCTAGTGGCTGGGACCTAATATTCTGTGTATAGAGGGGACACGGGGCTCTTCCAGCTGGGTCCCAGGAGCCCCGTTGTCTTGTTTGTGCCATGAACATGTTCTGCACCGCAGGACCTGGCAGCCTTGTCTGGGGCCCCAGATGAGAGCAGAGTGTGTGTAAGAGGCCGCCTTGACTTCACACATAAGCGCTGGACGCACAGACACTGGTCTGCGGACAGTCCTCACCCCATCATCTTCTTGCAACCATACTTGTAAAAGACAAAGGGCATTCTTGTGCACACCGAGTTCATGTTCCAGCTGCCTGATCCTTAGCCACACCCATGTTGGCAAGAGACACAGGCGGGGAGTGTAGCATGATGGGAGAGATTTGTCTGGCATGTGCGCAGCCCTGGGTTTGAGTTCCAGAGTGGGAAAAAACAACAAAAAGTGTGGCTTGAGCCAGACATGATGGGTCCTGTAATCCCAGCACTCAGGAGGCTAAGGCAGGAGGATCATTGCAAGTTCAAGACCAGCTTGGGCTACAAAGTGAGCTTAAGGTGAGCCTGAACTGCGTAGTGAGATCCTGTCTAAAAAAAAGAAAATATGTGGCTTGATCTGATCTGATCTGGGTTTTCTCTTGGAGGAGTTAGGCTTTTGAAACATTTTGGAGCCTGAAACCTATGCACAGTGAGGTGCAAACTCTGGATCGCTCGACAGCTCACGATGTATGTTCTTTTACAGGTTCAGATATTAAAGGAAATACCATCATGCCTGAAACTGACATCTCAAATTCTTATCAAGACCCATCCTCTTACTTTTTTGAAAAATACTCCAAGGATCTTTTAGTCGAGGTAAAGGATATTTCTGGAAAGTCAAACCCAGCGGGGGCATTCTTTGTCCTGACCCGACTCTGCAGTGGGTTTTATGTGAGACTTCAGAGTAGACCCTGGGTGTTTCCCTTGGTATGAGCCTTGAGAACTGTGGTGGCCTTTTGTGTCGGGGGCTGGTTTTCCTTCTCTACCCAAATGCTTCACAGTGAAGACATCCAGTAATGTCATCCTTCCCGTTTGCTATCCTGATATGCGGCTTTCTAAACAGAGCCTGGCACAGATCCTGCACCAGCAGTTCCTGGACACGGACGCCGAGGAGCGGCACCACGCGTACCTGAAGCCTTTCCGCATCCTGGTCAGTCTGCTCGACAAGCCTGAGATAGGTAACTAGAGCAATGCTGCTGCCTCTCATCCTGAGAACAGATTTCCTGTTCTCAGGGACTTAATACATCACAAGATACAAACAGAGCATTACTTTGGCTATAATTTAACCTTTGGAGTTTCAGAATCTTGGAATCATGTGGCTCAGTTCCCATGTCTGAGACCACTTAAAAGTTTTACACAGGGTAGACATGGTGGTGCACATCTGTAATCACAGCACTCTGGGATGCTGAGGCAGGATGATCACAAGTTCGAGCCCGGACCAGCAGTTTAGTGACTTAGCAAGACCCTGTCTGAAAAAGTAAAAAAGTAGTGGTGATGTAGCTCAGCACAAAGGCCCTCGACTCAATTCCCAGGACTCAAAAAAATAGCAAAGTTTTGCATAGTGACTTGAGAATTCTTGTTCACAAAGTGCTTTCGAGCTCCTGGCCACACTTGTGTGCGTGGGCCTGCAGAACGCGTGAGGTACCATATTTACTTTTTAAGCGTTCCTCCACGGCCCACACTCACTTTGAGCAGTTATTTTGGGCAGCAGATGCACACGTGTCATTTACCCACCCAGCCACCTCACTTAACCCTCAGGCCTGCAGCGACCCCTGTGACCCTGACCCGTGGCTGGTGTGGTTCTTTGTCGAGCTCCATAAGCTTTTCGGGCTTCGCATTGTTTGTTTGGTGTTGTTCCAGCCCATGACCGGAGGCGGTCAGAACCAGGAGGTCGAGCCCCTCTGCGCGTGTTTGCACGGAGAGGTGGATCTGGCCAGCAGCTTAGGCACACCAGCACTCGGTGCTCACTGGTGGCTCCACTCAGCAGGAGCTGGTGTGGGCAGCTTTGCCTCTCTGGTCCCATTGGATGTCACCTGGGACCGCAGTAGGGTGCCCACACCTGTGGCTATGGTGAGGCTTCAGTCTGCTCCTGGCTGTGAAATGCCGACACCAGCGTCCAGCACAGTGAGCCCTACAGGCTGTCAGCTGTTGTTGTGAATGTTACGCCTGCTACCATTGTCAGTGTCATTGTCGCCACCAAAGTTCCGTGCTGTGCATTTCAGTGTCTATGAAAGACCTGTGTACACGGGTGACTGTTTTACGTGCGCTGCATTACTGATTTAAGAACAGGTTGTTCATCATCCCCTGACTGCTTTGTTTCTGGTTGCAGGCCCTCGAGTGGTTGAGCATCTGTTTCTCGAGGTTGTCAGAGCCTTCTACTCTTACTGCAGAGATGCCCTCGGCTCCGAGCTCCAGCTTAGCTACACTCAGAGCGGGAATCCGCTGGGCAGGTAAGAGGCCGGGCCCTCCCGGGGCTGGGGCTTGGCTCCAACTAATTCTCGGGTTTTTCTGCTTTACTCATTATTAAATGTCTGGAAAATTCTTAGGGTTTGCTTTTCCTCCCAGAGAGAAACATTATTGTTTTCTGGAACATAAAAGTAACACATGATAGTTATAGAATTCCCCGATATTTGTAGACATTAAGGAAAAGGATATCACCTGCAATCCTCCCATCCTTCACTTCTTTCTGGACTTTGACTGCATTCGTGAGCACTGAAAGTCTGTCTTTATTCCAGAGATGGAACTACACTTGCTGTTGCCCGCTATAAACATAAGAATCGTGAGCAGCTCTGCACTGTTCCACGGTCTTGCATAGCGGCTTGGAGTCCTCAGTGAGGACAGACCATTTAAGCACAGGCTGACTGAGGAGTGGGGTTGACTGACTGACTTGCAGGTGTTTCTACTTTTTGCTATTTTAAAGGCCTTGGGTGTTTCCTTTCTGCACACATCTCTGTGCACCAGTTCGAGCGCTGCTGTAGGGTCCCCTGGGGTTAGTGGCCCAAGCCATCAAACATACTCACTGACAGTTTTAACCTGGGGATGTGAAGCCGGGTGTTGTGGCGCACACCTTTAATCCCAGCACTCAGCAGGCTGAGGTAGGAGGAGTGTTGTGAGTTCAAGGCCAGCTTGGGCTACATATGTGAGTACAAGGCCGGTCTGAGCTACATAGTGCAACCCTACCTCAAAAAACTAGGGCCAGGAGTTTGGCTCAGTGGCTTAAGTGCCTGTCTGGCAGGTGCAAGGTTGTGAGTTCGATCCTCGGTGCCCCTCCCCCCCCCAAAAAAAGCTGGGGATGTGAGAGAGTACTTACCTAGTGTGTGCAAGGCCCTGGGTTTGAGCTCCAGTACTATAATCAAGAAGCAAGCAAATTTTTGTGGAATGTCTTTGCTAAATGGTTGTGCTGTATTTCCACCAATAGAGTATCCTAATTATTTATAGCCAAACTAAAACTGCTTTTCTTCATCTTTCTTTTTTTTTTTTTTTTTTTTTTTTTTTTTTTTTTTTTTTTTTTTTTTTTTTTTTTTTTTTTTTTTTTTTTTTTTTTTTTTTTTTTTTTTTTTTTTTTTTTTTTTTTTTTTTTTTTTTGTGGCACCGGGGATTGAACTCATAACCTCGCGCCTGCCAGGGCAGGCGCTTAAGGCACTGAGCCAAACTCACGGCCCTGGTTTTTTGAGGCAGGGTCGCACTATGTAGCTCAGGCCGGCCTTGCGCTCATGTTGTAGCCCAAGTGGGCCTTGAATTCACAACGCTCCGCCTACCTCAGCCTCCCGAGTGCTTAGATTAAAGGCGTGCGCTGCGCCACCATGCCCGGCTTTTTTTTTGTTTTTGTTTTTTGTTTTTTGTTTTTTGTTTTTTGAGACAGGGTCTTACTATATAGTTCACACTGGCCTTGAACTCACTGTGTAGCCCAGGCTGTCAGCCTCCCAAGTGCTGGTATTACAGGCATGTACCACCATATCTGACTACTAAAATTGGTTTTCTATATCAAAGTCTTTGCTGTGGTTTCTTTCTAGCAGTACTAGGACTCAAACCCAGGAGAGCTCACCACTGACCTATACTCCTAGCCCTTTTTATCTTTTGTTTTGAGACAAATTGTCTAAAGTTTGAGATCTTCCTGCCTCAGCATCCTGAGTAGTGGGGATCGCAGGCGTGTGCCACTGCACCCCACAGAACAATAATATTCTTATCTTCATCAGAGTTTTCAGCCTCTGTGGAAATCAGTCGTAAATGGTAAAACGTGTTGCAGTTTCTCAGCCACAGTGAGTGCGCTTCTGTTTCAGTACAATCAAGGAGAACAGAAACGCCTCTGAGATCGTGAAGACGGTGAACTTGCTGATCTCCTCACTCAGCGCGGACTTCCTCTGGGATTATATGACACGGCGCTTTGAGGAGTGCTTCAGGTGCGCACAGGTGTGAGGGCCGTGAGCCGGGCAGGCGGTCGGGCACTGGGTCCCGCTAAGGGGCTGAGGCAGGGTGGTCCCTGCCGAGCTGCAGAGCGCGGCCCAGGCAGGACTGGGAAGAACTCACTGCTGATCCTAACACAACGGAGAACATGTCCACCAAGAAAATTCACATAATCTTTGCTGCATCCCTCAGCAGCCGCTCTGTGTGTTACAGCCTCCCAGTCACATTGCCCGGGACGTCTCCCGGCGGCCGACCTCCTTAACGCATCCCAGTTCATGGCTCTGAGCCTGGAGAACGAGCTTTGAGACCTTCGGCCTCCTTTAGCCCTAACTGAAATCATTGCAGAGTGGGTCAGATAAGAGCATTAACGCAGTCAGCTTTGCATTACTTCGAAGCTGGTAGTGAATTGTGTGACTCTCAGGCTGTGGCTGGGGACACTTGGGGACAGCAGGCTTTCCCGGAGAGCCTCTCTCGTCCCGTTCTTTTTTATTTTATTGATTGATTGACTGGTATTTTGAGACAGGTTCTTGCTATGTAGTTCAGACTGCCATGAGCTCACTGTGTAGGCCAGGCTGGCCCAGAACTCGTGGTGCTCCTCCTGCCTCAGCCTCCTCAGTGCTGGGATTACAGCACCACTCATGGCACCTTTGTACAGGGGACAGATGGCACGTCATGAGCACCATGTCCTGAGGAGCAGTGTGAGCCGTGCTGTCCTCGGTAGCCCACGGGCTTCTCCCTGTCCTCCCTGCACCCAGCAGCCGCAGTGGCAGCTCTCTAAAAGATCCATTCAGCCTGTGGGTCCTGTGGCTGGGAACCTTTGTTAACCTCTGGACCGACCCAGAGGGCGGCAGGCGCTCTGTTATCAGCTCCTGCCAGGTGGGAAGCTGGAGTCGGCGCCAGAAACACCCTGTCACTCTGTTATCAGCTCCTGCCAGGTGGGAAGCTGGAGTCGGCGCCAGAAACACCCTGTCACTCTGTTATCAGCTCCTGCCAGGTGGGAAGCTGGAGTCAGCGCCAGAAACACCGTCGGGCTCCCATAGCACAGCGTGGCCGCTGGCCTGGAACCCGTGGGGCCCAAGCTCGGCTGCGCAGCCCTGGGCCCACATGGGCGCACTCCCCGTGCAGAGTTAACCTATTGCCAAGCCCCCGTGGGCCACAGGTCGTGCGATGCTGGGGTGAGGGGATGCTCTGGTCAGCTTGGCTTCCTTTCAATTTTTAAAAACTTTCTGGCCATGCCAGGGATGAAAGCCCATGCTCTGTGGTGCTGGTCAAGTGCTCTTCCACTGAGCCCAGCCCTGGTCCCGTCTGTGTTTCATTTTGTTTTTTGAGAATTTGATGTCGCTGCCAGCATAGAGCCCAGCACCTCTCACCCCCTCCTCCTCCCCTGCTCCCCTCCCCCCACACCTATCCTTCCCACGACATCACTGTGTGCGAGTCAGAACACGCAGGAAGCCTGTGTCCTTCGCATCTCTTGCCACTCAGACTACAGCATCAGAGAGCCACCTGTCATCATGTTCGGAATGGGAATCATCAGAAGCTGGGCGGTCTTACAGGGGAGAGGACTAATCAGCCTTCCTTCCCTGTGGTTAATGCAGGCCAGGGAAGCAGGCTGACCCTGCCGGGAAGCCCATCAGGCCTCCGCCCACCGTCTCGGAGCTCTGCACCCTGCTCGTGTTCCTCCTGGATGTCATTCCCCTGGTATGTAGGGGCTGCGGCAAACAGACGGCTCAGAGCTTGCTGCTGTTGCATTCTTAGGTCAGGCACAGTGGTGCGCACCTGTAATCCCAGCGCTCAGCATTTTGAGGCAGAAGGATCACCTCAAGCTCAAGCTCAGGCCCAGCCTGGGCTGCAGAGCAAGATCCTAACTCAAAAAATCAAAAGAAACGTTTGTTTTGTTGCACGCTTACTAGTGTGGTTGGCCTGTTTTATAAGCCTAAATTTACCAAGGAGTAGCTTTTCCTAATAAAAAATACACTATTTCAGTTCATGTTTTGATACTGATAATGTAGCTCCACACGATCTCTTTTTTCTTTTTTGTTTGGTTGGCAGCAGGGCCTCACGCATACCAGGCAAGCTCTACCACTGTTACGCTCTCGTAAATTATAAGCCCTCAATTAAAACATGAAAAATCAAAGAGGGCTAGGGGTATAGCTTTGTGGTAGAGCACTTGCCTAGCATGTGCAGGGCCCAGGGTTCAGTTCCCAGAGCTGTGGAAATAATAGATTAAAGGGGTTATCACTTTGGGGGCATTGTACATGGGCCCAGCTGAAGTTACACAAACTGGATGATGAACTGATACTGCAGCTGTTTAGGGGTGGGAATAAGTACATTTCTAGTTAAAATTGTGCAGTTGGATTATTTTCTTGTGGGAAATTAATTTTTTAAGTAGAGAAATGTGGCCGTTTTACTATTTTCTCTTAGAAGGAGTAAAGCCACTTGACTAAAGAGAAAGACATCCTTGATTTGTCTAGATCAAAAGAAAATATTAGAGCCAAGTGTGGTAGTACACTTCCATTATTCCAGCTATTTGGGAGGCTGAGGCAGGAGGGTTGCAAGTTCGAGAATCCTGGGCAACTTAGAAGGACCATATCAGAAAGTAAGAAGGGGATAGTAATTTTCCTTTTCCTCCCCCCCCCCCACTCCTTTTATGACAAGATCTCGCTATTAGTTCAGGCTGGCCTTCAATTCACTATGTAGCCCAGGCTGGCCTTGACCCTCCTAACTCAGCCTCCCAAGTGCTGGGATTCCCTGTGCCACCACGCCCAATGGTACTTCATTTTCTGACTTGTGAATTCATGTGAAACTCGCGTTCCAAAAGCCAGACCTGTCTGGGGCTCCAGGCTGAGGAGCATCTCCTGGACCCGAGGCCGCCTGGGTGAGTCACCGGCTTGTCCCCACAGGAGCTCTACTCGGAGGTGCAGACCCAGTACCTCCCACAGGTGCTCGGCTGCCTGCTGCGGCCGCTGGCCGAGGAGTCGGAGGCCTTGAGCTTGCCCGAGCTCACGCACGCCCTGAAGACGTGCTTCAAGGTGCTCAGCAAGGTGCAGATGCCGCCCTCCTACCTGGACGCGGAGCCCACAAGCGGAGGCTCGGTAGGCACCGGGGTGGGCGCTGAAGGGAGGGTGTCGAGGGGGGCCTCAGATACGCTCAAGACACAGGGAACCCCAGGCTTCCGGGAGCTAAGCCCCCACATGCTGCCCAGCCGCCGTCAGTGACCAAAGTAGCTGGCCCTGTGTGAACACAGCCACCTCGCGGGCCTTCTGCTGGGGGGTGGTTACCCTCGAATGTGAGTGACTTGGGTCACCTGAAACACTAGTGACGATGCACCCTGGCTTGCTGTGCTACAGTCACCTGACAGAGTCCCACAGCCTGGGCGGCTGAGGCAGCAGGGATTTCTCTGCTCACAGCTCTGGAGGTCCGAGGCAGAGGAAGCAAGCCCGCTGCGGCTCAGGCTCGTGACACAGCCCCAGCCTCCGCCTGTGCGGGCGTGTGGTGCTTGCCCGTGCATGTCTGTCTCTATGGCCGGATTTCCCCTTCCCATTGTTTTTATAGATTTTTTGCTTTTGTTTTTTTGAATCAGGGTCTTGCTATGTAGTCTAGCCTGGCATTGAACTCACTATGTAGCCCAGGCTGGCTGCGATCTCTCAGAGACCCCCTCGCCTCAGCCTCCTGAGTGCTGGGACTACAGATGTGCACACCTTGCCCAGTGTAATTTCCCCTTTTATCTTTGTTTGTTCTATAAGGGGAATTGAAGTTGCAACCTTGCACTTGCCAGGCAGGCACTGTGCCACTGCGCTATATCCACAGCAGAATTTCTTCCCCTTTTTATAAGGACGAAGTTGGGTTGAATTTGGACCCACCCTACTGGCCCCTTAATCTTTGGCAGAGACCCTATGTACCAGAAGTTAGGGCTCCAACGTGTTTTGGGGGCACAGTTCAACCTATAACATATACTATTTTGTGACTTGCTCTGGTTTTTAATTTATTCAGATATTTTGGCAACATCCTTGCATATCAGTATAAGTAAAGGTATTTTATTTTTTCCTTTATGGCCAATAGTTTATGGTATGGATTATAGTTGACTGTTTCCCTGTTGATGTATGAAGGTTCTTTCCGGTTTTGCACTGTTCAAACAGTGTCCGGTCTGCACCCTGCACACGGCTGCTGGCTGCTGTGGGATAATTCTGGCCAGCACACAGCAGGGGGCAGGGGTGCACGCTCCTGTTCATCCGTGAGAGACGCTGCCCGATTGTCTTCTGAAAACACCAAGGCTGAGAGCCCCATGAGCAGCTCAATGCCCGTGGTCTTTGGGGCGTTTTATTTTCTTTTCTATTGAGGGATTTAAAAATTCTGCCCCTGAAATCCGTTCAGTGCTGCAGACGCTGACAGCGAAGCCGGGGGAGGAACTCGTGGGTTGGCTGCTGCTTGGAGCGGAGTGAGCTCCCCTTCCCAGGCTGTGCACTGTGGCCTCAGCTTAGAAGTTAGTTCTCTCTTTTTCCTAGTTATCCTAGCTGTAAGGAAAAGAATTCTGGAAATGATTTAAACTGCAAAGCCTTAGTATTTATAGCTTCCAAATACAAATCACAGTATGCTTGAGAGATCACATCCTGCCTTCTCTCTCTTCCTGGAGAGCACGTTATCTAAGTAATGGTGTGGGGAAGAGGAAAGGTCCGTTCATTAGTGGTTGAAGTGGCATCACTTTGGAAAGGCTACTTTTTCTGTGTGTGTGTGTGTGTACAATGAATGTTTGAAGTTTTTAAACATTAATACAGTAAAAGACACATCACCCCCTCAAAATCTTCCCCTCCCTGTGAGCACGTTAACCAGCATTGCTCTTGTCGCTCTCTGACGCAGCTGTGGGAGCCCTCCTTTGTGTCTTTATGTGCTGATCACAAATTCTGTGACTGCTGCCGAGCGCCATCCAACAGAAAGGCAGCTCGTAAAAACGAGATGCTGTGTCCTCGTCCACCTTAGTCACCAGATCTTACACCACATGACTTCCAGCTCTTCCCCAAGGTGAAAATAGCCATGAAAGGGAAATGTTTTGAGTTGATTCAGGACATCAAGGCAGCTAGGACAGCAAGACTGAGACATTCAAGAAGGAGGACTCCAGGGCTGCTGCAGAAAGTAGCAAGGACGACGGCCTAGGTGTATTCAAAGCATGGGGGAGCATTCTGAGGAGGATTAACAGCCATGTGTCCTACTATAATAATTTTTTTTAATAAACAGTTATTTTTGGGTGGGTTTGGTTTTGTGGGGCATTTTTGTTTTTTAGGTTTTTTGTTTTGGTTTTTTGAGACAGGGTCTCACGCTGTAGTTGAGGCTGGTGTTGTACTCACTGTGTAGCCCGGGCTGGCCTTGACCTCATGGCAGTCCTGCCTCAGCCTCCCAAGTACTGGGATTACAGGCGGACACCACCATGACTGGTCCACATTCATTATTTTTCAATCATACCTTGTATGTATGCGTATGCATAATTAGGTTGAGGATCCCTTATCGGAAATGCTTAGCACCAAAAGTATTTCAGATTTGAGACATTTTTCAGATTTAAGAATATTTGCATATGCATGATACATATCAGGGATGGGGCACAAGTCTAAACCCAGGATTCCTGTATGTTTTGTGTATACCTTACATACACAGCCTGAAGATAGTGTATTTTTGGAGTCGATCAATTGGCTGACCATATTGACCAGCTACTTACTGGTCGCACGGTGTAGGAGACACAATACAAATACAGAAAAGGTGGCTCCACCCCCTTCCACCTGCCTTACTTGCCCTGAACACTCGTCATCCTGATTTGGTCAGCACAGAGCTCAGAGTCCTGAGTAGTTCTGGACAGGACTTTGGGGGCTCGGTGTTGTGACTGTGACGTGTCACAGGAGGTCAGGTGTGAGCTTTTCCACTTGTGGCCTCATGTTGGTACTTAAAATGCTTGGGATTTGGAGCATTTTGGATGTTTAGTTTTCAGATTAGAGCTGTTCATCCTTACATGTGTCTCGTTCTGGCTTCAGACACCGTCTTGGCATCCCCTTGATTTATGACTTTATTGTACCCTGAGCCGGTCCTCGGGCCCCTGCCGCCCTCCTGCACACGGCCCTCATTTCGTTACTTGCTCACACAGAGGACTCGCTAGGCACAGGGGCCCAGGACTTGGAGAAATAGGTGTGAAATATGTGCCTTGGTCTTAAGAGCCATGTGATACAATTTCTTTATTTCTCATTGTCTACAGAGTCCGGTGAAAGGTGAACACAGCGACACCATTTTGAAAGTGAGGGCAGTGGTGGCTGGTGATGAGGAGACGCCATTCCCCCCACTGAAGTCCGAGGACAGTGGCATCGGGCTCAGTGCCTCGTCGCCAGAGCTGTCCGAGCACCTGAGGGTCCCTCGGGTTTCTCCGGAGAGAGATGACATCTGGAAGAAGGGGGGCAGCATGCAGAGGACGTTTCTGTGTATCCAGGAGCTCCTCGCCAACTTCGCCAGCAAGAACATTCTCGCGATGCCGCCACCCGTGCTCGGGGAGGAAGGCGGGTCTGAGGAGCTCGCACGCAGGAGGGACAAGGGCACGGTGGCCAGCAGCCCGGGCAGGAATAACTCGTGGGAGGCCAAGCCCATCACCGTGCCCCAGTTCAAGCAGATGCTCTCAGACCTGTTCACAGTGCGTGGGTCTCCGTTTAAGACAAAAAGTTCAGAGTCACCGACGTCCCTGCCCAGTAGCCCAAGCAAGAAGACAGGAGGAGGATGGGATGCTGACCACGTGATCATTGACCTGGGGGCCTCCAAGGAGCACTGCCGGGAGGCCTTCGCCGCCGCCTGCCACCTGCTGCTGGACTGTGCCACTTTCCCCGTGTACCTGTCCGAGGAGGAGACCGAGCAGCTGTGTGAGACGCTTTTCCAGCCTGCAGGTGAGAGGGCGCCCGAGCACCCAGCTGGGCCGCTGTCACTGAGGTGATGGACAGTCACAAACCCGCCAAAGTTGTGTCCAGCAAGAAGGGGCCACAGGTGGTGCACCGCAGTCCAAATGCTCTGAAACCCTAAACTTCCTGAGCACTGGATGATCTTGGAGCATTTGGACCAGGGTTGCTTGGCCAGTAAAGTTCATGCAAATACATAGTCCAGTATCCAAAATAACTCCAAAATCCGAAACTCTCCTATGCCCAAGCCTTTGGGGTAAGCAATACTAATTTGTATATGGTTTTTTGTTTGATTTCTTGATGCTGGAGATTACATGGCAAGATTACATTATGAGCCATTGCATGGCCATTTGGTAAGGGCCAGGTCTCTAGTTTTAAGCCTTGAGTATTCACAGCCTAGCCGAAGATGCAGCACATTAAAGGTAGTAAGTAGCACCGGGCATGGTGGCGCACACCGGTATTCCCAGCACACAGGAGGGTTGAGGCCAGCCTGAACTGCATGGCGAGAGCCTGCCTCAAAACAAACAAACAAAGTAGTAGGTAGGGTCCGTAGACTGTTTCGTGGTCCTGACCGTGTAGGTTTGAGTGCTGGTTTGCTAAAGCTGCCCTAACACAGCACCGTGAGCAGCTTACATGGCACAGACTTACAGGCTCGCGACTTTAGAGACCAGGAGATTAACATCAAGGTGGAGGGACGGTGCTCACGCTGAGACTGGGCGGGGTCCATCCTTGCCTCTGTGCAGCTCGGTGGCCGGCAGTCCCTGGCCTTGGCTTTCCTGGCTGCCTCTATGATCCCCTGGTGACCTCCCGTTTGTCCCTGTCTCCTGTGGCAGTCTCCTCCAAGGACTCCAGTTGTATTGGATTAGAGCCTCCAGGTGACCTCACCCCACCTCCATTACCTCCGTAAGGACCCCATTTCCAGACAAGCACCCCGAGAAGTGAATCCGCAGGGTGGAACTTGCTCACCGGTCTTTGCTTGCTTCTGTCCCCTGCCCTGTCCTCCCTCTCAGGGGCCAGCGATCCCAGTTTTCCACCATGGCTGAAGTCCCTGATGACCATTTGCTGCAGCGTGTCTGACTGCTACCTCCAGAATGTGGCCATCTCCACCTTGCTGGAGGTGATCAACCATTCCCAGTCCCTCGCACTGGTCATCGAGGACAAGATGAAGCGCTACAAAAGCTCTGGGCACAACCCGTTCTTTGGCAAGCTGCAGATGGTGACGGTCCCACCCGTTGCCCCAGGGATACTGAAGGTCATCGCGGAGGACACAGACTTCTATCAGGTATCCCGCTGGACACAGGGTGGGCACACAGTGAGCGGGGGCCTCTTTCCCTTCCAAGAGTGTAATCACTGGCTGGGACAAGGAATGTCCAGCTCCATAGTAACCTAGGGGTGCTGAGAGCCAGGTCACCTATGTGCCTCTGTCATCAGGAGGCTCATAGCACCGTTTCTGGGCCCTAGCTGGGCAGGGAGGGGCAGCGGCCTTATGCCCCAAGCGTGCCTCTCCCAGCATGTCACTTGCATCTCACAGTGAGAGCAGCTGGGCCCTGGCTCTTGGGCTGCCGTGCCTGGTGGGGCCTCACCCTACGCATGGGGGCCTGGGTGGAGGCAGGGCCCCCACGGGTACCCTGCTGAGCATGGTCAGCAGATGCAGAAGCCCTAGGTGGGGACTGCAGGAAGAGAGCGCCCTATCTTCATGGCTGCACCCCGGTGTGGGTAGGAAGTTTCCATCAAGCTGAGTAAGTGGATCAGGAGCGGGTCTTGGCTCCCCCCAATTCTCAGCGTTCTAGAGAGCATCCCTTCCGCATGCATTTGCCACAGAGTCTGCGCAGAAGCCAGCTTTGCTTAGTCAAAAGGTTTGGGATCAGAAGTTTAATTTAACTTGATAGTTAGAAACCACTTTAGAGAAAAAATAGCAATGGGGAGGGACTGTGGTCATCAGCAGCTAAATTGATCTGTTCAGTTTGGCCAAATATAAATAAACAGGCCAGACAAACTCAGACATGGGTGTAGGGGCACGTGCCTCTAATCCTAGCACTCAGGAGGCTGAGGCAGGAAGATCGCCCTGGCCCGAGGCCAGGTTGGGCTACACAGTGAGTTCAAAACCAATCTAAACTACTTAGTGAGACCATGTCCATAAGTCAATCACTTGATCAGTCCCACAAAAGTGTGTCATCTAAGGTGTGCCTAAACTACTACAGTCTGTGAAATACTAACTGGTTTCTTAACCTCAGGGGCTCCCCGGGACACTCCCCTCCCGTTACTGGGCCAGGCCTGCCCTCGGCTCCCTGGGGCAGGTGGACAGGCTGCAGCTCCTGCACACCCCGTGCGTTTAAGGCGCTGAACTGAAGACTGGGGAAGTGGACTGCTTGATGCAGGATGTGACTCGGGTGTGGAAAGCAAGCGGGCCACCGCCACCGCAAGGGGATGCACCTGTGGGGTCAACACTGCCAGGCCGTGACACACATCTGTGTGGCGGCTGACAGGAGCCTCTGGAGGGGCACAGTTCTGTGTGGGTAGCCTCAGAGTGGCCGGTGGCTGGGACCACCAGGGCTGCCCCAGGGCCCGTGCAGGCTGAGGCTTGCCGTGTGCTTGGCAAAAGAAGTCTCCTGCTGCCTGGCGGCTTCCCTTCCTGGAAGGTGCCAGTCAGAAAGCTGCCCATTGAACCAGGCGACTGCTGGCAAGCTTTGCTTTGTGGTGTGTGTTGGTCACGTGGCTCTGAGTGTCAGGGGTCCCCACAAAGCATGCACAGGCTCCGGACAGGGCAGGGAGGTTGGGGCTCAGCCAGCACGCAGAGGAAGGGCGCAGTGTGGCACCTCCACACAGCCTAGGCTACCCTTTCCTCCCACAGAGGGTGGCACGTGCGCTGTGGAATCAGCTAAACAAGGAGACCCGTGAGCACCACGTGGCCTGTGTGGAGCTGTTCTACCGGCTGCACTGCCTGGCCCCGTCAGCCAACATCTGCGAGGATATCATCTGCCACGCGCTACTGGACCCTGACAAGGTGAGCCCTGCATGCATGCTGTCCCCACCACCCGTGCCAAGGCACGCGTGTGGCACCCGGGTGGAGCTCCGCCAGACTGAGGGCCGGAAGATCCAGAGCTCCAGTGCGGCCCTGCAGAGCCCTGGGCATGCAGCCGTGTGCACAGGAAGGCTCAGTGGGATAGCCGCAGCTGCTGGCCTAACAAGCCCTCGCCAAGAAGTCGCCATCTCAGGGGAATTCACTGAGCGATGAGGAGCATCCCTACTCCTCAGGACCATGGGCCTGACACCGGGAAGGGTGTCGGAGGCCACGGCCTGTGCTGCGCTGCGTGCCCCTGGACACCATCAAAGTCCGCACTTCCCGTGCGCTTCACTGACCTGCGTCTGCGTGAAAGGGACAGAGCAGCGAGGGAGGCGGGGCTCTCTGCCTCTGCAGTGTCTCTGCCGTGGCCACCCACAGCTGCACGGGGAGCATCCCAGTCGCCTCAGTGGCCGCCTGCGTCTGAAAACAGCGTGGCCTGTGCTGCTGGGCTCCTCACTCCCACTTCTTCCTCATCAAGGGCACGCGGTTGGAAGCGCTCTTTCGCTTCTCTGTCATCTGGCACCTGACCAGGGAGATCCAAGGCAGCCGAGTGACATCCCGCAATCGCTCCTTCGACAGGTGAGG